>CABHPQ010173365.1:0-89068 GCA_902168405.1 Peromyscus aztecus
AAAAATTCCCTTAAAGAAATTGAAGAAAAAAACGAACAAAAAATGGGAAGAATTCAAAGAAAGCCAAGAAAGAGCAATTAAACAGATGAAAGAAACATTCCAAGATCTGAAAAAAATTATCTCAGAAAATCGGTAGCCCTCCTATACATAAATGACAAACGACTGAGGAAGAAATCAGGGAAATAACACCTTTCACGATAGCCTCAAATAATACAAAATATCATGGCTTAACTCTAACCAAGCTAATGAAAGAATTATTTGATTAATAACTTTAAGACATTGAAGAAAGAAATTGAAGAAAATATCAGAAGATGAATAGTTTCCCATGCTCATGGCCTGTGGCATTAATAGAATAGAAATTGTGATCCTTTCAAGAGCAATATACAGATTCAATACAATGCCCACCAAACTTCCAACACAATTTTTCACATTTTGAGACAACAATTATCAGTTTCACTGGAAACATAAACAATCCACAATAGCTAAAACAATCTTGAACAGTCAAAGAACTGAGGGGCGTATCACTACCCTCAAATTCAAGTTGTACTACAGATCCATAGTAATAAAAACAACATGATACTGCTACAAAAATAGACATGTTAATGAATGGAATAAAATTGAAGACATGGATGTTACTCCACACACACGTATGGACGTGATTCATTTTTTTAATTTTATCTTACCTTTTTATTTTATTTCATTGCTATTCTTTAGATGCCTATCTGTTTTCTAAGGAGAGACAGAAACATTTTGGGTGTGGATGGGAAAAGATGTAGGCAGGAATTCAGAGGAATTGAAGAAGGGAAACAATAATCAGAATATATTGCATGAAAAAACTCTATTTTCAAAAAAAACCTAGAAGAAAGGATTATTAGAAAAAAATTATATTTAGCAGCCCAAATTATGTAGGTTACAGCTTCTATATAGATTAGCTTATTTCTCCATCCTGGTTATCACAAGGTCAAAAACATTGTTTCATTTTTTTCACCCCAAGGGTGTCATCTTTTCATTAAACTCACCTGAATCATTTGGTTGTGTGACGTCCATCATATTCAAAGACAATGCACAGAATTCCCCTTGAGATTCAACTATCCATTGGTTGGAAGACCCTCCTCCATTCTAAGTGCTTACAAGTTTGGAAAAATCTTACCAGGTAATTTCCAGTTTTTCTTTTTTCATTCTTTGAGTCAAATTTGAAGCAGACTTTATTAAGTACTGGCCAGGAAGTTGGACACTGGCCATGTCCATAACCGGGATTCCCAGAGAATGACCGTGAATTATGTTAGTTAGGTCCTTATAAAGGTAAGATATTCATCAAATCTGTGAAAATCCCTTCATTCAGAATGGAATAAAACTTGAAGCAAAAAAAAATTATTAGGAGATAATTAGAATATCATAGCAGCATAGATGAACAATTACATTAACATGAGTGGTGAAGTGATGTCCTTTGATGCTGAATTTGCAAGAGATATTTGATGGAAAGAAGTCAAGAATGATGATCAAATATTTGGTCTCCACTGTGCTGGATAAGGCAAACATACAGTAAGTCAAGAAAGCCTCAGGAGTGAGTAAATTCTAGAAGAAAATCACATTATGTCTTTTAATTAACTAACAAATAATGATGTCACTCAAGGTATACAGGGGCTGGCCTCCAATTCCTATGCATGAGCTATCTTCCTACCTATGTGTGCACAGTAGCTGAAACTATATGTAAGCCCACCTGTCTAGAACAAATTAATTTTGGAGCCATTAATATCTCACTTATCATACAGTAAGTTTAGCATTTAAGTGATATTTATGTTGTGGGTGGGATATGAAATTGAGAGTTTGTTTGGAAGAAAACACTTAAAGCAGTGTTTAATTTTGATAAAATGAAAAAAATAAATGAACATATGAGGTTTAATGATTCACGGACTGATTCATAGTCTCTCCAATATTAGAGAGAAGATTATGAATCTTATAATGACAGGCTACTAGCAGAAGACTCAAGAGGAACAATATTTCAAACTTAATTGAGTAAAGTATTTCATGGGAGAATATCTATTAAAATGCTTTCAATAAAAGGGTTAAATAGGTTTCTGAGATAAATTACTATTGAATACGACAATATAAATAGAATTGAAGAATTGGACAAGAATGATTTCTGTGGACTAATGGAAACCAAATGGATTCAAAATAAAATGTGATGTCAGGAGGTTCAAATATTGAGTGGAGGTTTTGCTGTAAATAGACAGACCTGAGAAAAATAAATGAATACATTAACTTAAGTAAAGAAGAAAGTTTGATGTGTTTATGGGTTTTGTTCATAAATCAGTAATATCATGACTGTCATCATATAAAACAATGTATAAAATTCATGTCAGTGTACCATTGGGGACATTTAAGACAAACATTTCAAGTTCACATTATGAAAATTGTAATGTTTATACTCTAATGAATAAAGAAACAGGAGTAAAATTGAAGTAAATATGAGTGTAACACCTTTGGAACTGATGTCCTTAAGTGAATAACAAGTTTTATCCCATGGGAGCAGAGTCATGATCATAGATTTCTCAGTCAGTGTACAGCAAGCAGGAAAAAAAAATCATAGGATAGTACTTTGCTAGAAATTTATATCCTCATAGTTTGTTTTCTTCAGTGATACACAAGAAGAAAAGAATTCTTAAAGTTTTTTTCAGTACCAGTAAAAGGAAAAAAAAGCACTTTAGTTAAGCATTAAGAACTAAGAAGAGGTTGTACACATTTGAAAACAGAAACAAAATGAGAAAGATAGTAACTGCTTACATAAATGACTAAGACTTGTGGAATTATGCTACACTCCATCTTCCCATTACCAGGATTCGTATACATCTAAAGGTATGTTACTGTTATTTTGCATGTCTGATCATTATTGGAGATCATTGAGATTTGAATTTAACATGATACAAAGTTTCACAAGAAGCATGAGAGAGGTCAAGAGGCCAAAACAATGAGAGTTCTTTAAGGAAATTGCAATAAGAACAGAAATGAAATCTAAGAACATTGAGAGGTCTGCAAGTATTGCTAAAAGTATAATTTGGAGCATGGCCACAAGGAGTGGTTGAAGTGCGTTTGAGATGAAAAAACAAAAAACAAAAGTAACGGTATTCAAAAGATCAGGAACAGGAATTTCACAAGATTATTTAAAAACCTACTAAAATCATTTAGAAACTCTTCTAGAAGAATGGCATATTAACTACAATAGGGATGAGCTGGATCCCTAAAAGGGATGTTTTTAACTTAACAAGGAATAGTCGTAGGCAGTGTAGTCTAAAGCCATGAGCTTCAGAGAAGTATAGAAGTAGGTCAGCACAATAATTAATGATCTGTAATGAAGGCAAACTGTAGGCCTCCTAGATTCACACCCTAGTAGGTTCTCCCAAAACTGGAAGACAATACAATGTTTGAATGTGTTGTAAGAAGCAGTATATTAAAGTAGAGGTCCAGATTCCTATCACAGAAAGTTATAGAACTTTAGGAGAAAATTATAAAAATAAACTAGGAGCTTAAGAAATTATGAAAAATTATAAGGTTATAGAATGGGAGATTTTTGACATTCACAGTACTCTTGAGGATGCATAGTCTAGAGATAGAATTGATTTGACAAACACAGGACACTTATATTCCTATGGACAGAAATAAAACAGAAATAAATGACTTTGTAGTCTTAAACTAATTAACCAGATTTTGTGCATGAGAACATGCCTGTCTCTAACGATTGAAATGCTGGAAGATACTTACCAGGATATTGCCAAGGCTGAAGGAGATCTAAACTGGACTGCCACTGTGGCTGATTATTAGAAACTGGGAGAGGAATAACAAGTAGGAAAATCCCAAACACCCATCAATCATCATCTTTCATATTTATCTCCCACTTCTGTGTGTGACCCTTACTCCATCCTCCTTCTACCAAAACTTTAAACTTAAATCTAAACATGAAGGTGTCTATGAATAAACTTGTCAGAAAGCATGAACTTGTGCCTTTTTTAATCAAACATTCTAGATAATTATAGAAAAATACAGTAAAACCATTAAAATGTGCTTAAAAGCACATTCCTAAGTTTCTAAGAAATTTTTCATATACCTCTTAGGAAGCAATTTCTTCCATGTTGAAGCATTCCATTGTGGAGGGAAACTAATTTAAACTTACAAAGTAAACAGCACACAAGTTTCCAGAAGTCCCTGAAATTACAAGATTTCACATGGCCTTATCCCCAAGGTTATAGAAGCAGTAAGAACTTAAGAAGAGACTGCCTAGCCTGTCCAACTACCCACGCATTGTGAAGAAAACTTTAGGTTATATAGTTCCAGGGGAAGCACCTGAACCAGGGTGAACTTCTCAGGGATGCAGCTGCCTTAGGCATTACTATGTCTGTCAGTAACACTAATAAACTTCTGGTTTAGCAAGCTACACTTTGGGATCATGTGGTCTTTGCTCAGTATCTTAATCTGGGGATGATAGATGTTTGATCATGTCTTCCACAGAAATATTTCATAAATCATTCTTCTTTCATTCTGTTGATACTGTTAAAGCTCAAATTACAAAAATATGTCCAACCATGTTTAAGATTTCAATTAAGATTATCAAGCAGATGGATAGTTAATTCCTAGTTGCAATTGTAACTCCTCCTAGTCACTCTTGGATATTTATGACAGAACTATGGTGTGGCTTAAACTCATTTTAGACTTTAGTAAATAGGCAAGAAAATTTTAACACACGTTTCTATGAAATACATGCACTACATTTGTAACAACATTCTAGTATTTAAATGATGCTTTTGTATATCTGTATCTGATACATTTGTGTGTGTTTCAAAGCCAATCTCTCAAGGTGGCTTTGGTCCAAGCTAGTTTTCACTTCTCTTCCCTTGCAGTTTTCAAGATCAGCTGTAAAAAGTGTTGGATTTGCAGGATTCTGAGGTCAGGAGGAGTCAGCAAGAGCAGCCAAGGCTCCATTTAAGTTTCCTAAAAAAAAAAAAGACAGGCTTTCTTTTAATAATCTAGCTGGTGTGTCATGTGACCATGGGGTAGAATACAGGACAAGCCGTCTTCTATATTACAAGTGAAATATGCACTGTGAAGACTTCCTCTTCCCTGCACTGCATTGAGAGCCTTGAGAGACCAGCTAGGACTGAAGTCTAGGCTCATGTTTTTCCCTCATTGCCTATCTGTAATTTTAATGTGTAATTTTACTCGGTGGAAGCTGTCATGCATATGTATATTCTGCCTCACTGACCTTAGGCAATGAGGTAACCAGTGCACAGTAATTTCTTTCAAATATACATATACATTACACACAGTTTTATATGCTTGCAAGTGTTCCAGGTTTCCTAAGTCCTTAAAAATGTAAGTCACCCAAAGTTATCCTATGTTCTAACAGAACTAGAAATATATTGTTCAGTTCAGAGTATGTATCATTATATCTAACCATCTGAGCAGTAAGAGATGGCACAAGTAAACCTTGTATTCATAAACCTCTGTGATAACAAATCACATTTCATGGAAACAGTTATTTGCAAAGACATATTAATTTCCACCCTTAGAAAAACAGTTATTGATTTTTCTTTATTCGTACCATCACATGTAATATATACCACACATATATTTTAGTAACTTTTCAAATTACAGAAGTTCGATCAGCTCCCATTTCCCAATTTTAAGGAGGGAGACATCCTTGTCATCAGAATGTTATCACCAATGACATGATAACTTAAAATTATCTAATCTAAGTCCTCAGATATAAGACTATCGGGAAAAAAATGTCCAGCCAAAGTGAGCCTTAGTACACTGGCAACACTTCTGTGCCGCCTCACAGAGCAAATGGCAAACCAAGGGTTCAAAACAATTTCCTACCTTTGCTAGAGACTTTGTGGCAGGAAAATTTCCCATAGTAGTCCTTAAGGAAACACAAAACCTCCCCTTGTTTTATACTGCAATGACCAGAGATCCTTTCGAAGACAGAGAACAAGAAAAATGTGTTGGCTACCTGTTGAGTCCAAAGATAAATGTGCGTTTTGGCCTTGCACTCTTTGTAATTCTGATATCGCATGAGACACTAAGTTAAGTTATTACTAACAAGCAAATTAAGTTATTAACTACATTGAGTCTTTTTAGAAATAAAAATAGATTTGTATACAATAAAAGTTATCCCATACTCTAACTTTAATTGACATTAAGCTGCATCGTACTACCATCATCTTCCATTGGAAATATATACAATGTCAGATGTGACTATAAAACATGAAGTCTGTTCTTGACATACTAGCCACACTGAGGGAGGGGAAGGAGATCAAGAGAGGGGAAAGTAGGACACAGGTCCAATGGAGGAGAGAATGAGAAAAAACAAGGGGTGGGTGATGTAACTGGAAAGGGGGAGGGGTGGGAACTCAGAAGGAGGGGGGATAAATAACACTACAGACGATTGCAAAGTCATAGGTAAACATATTTTCCTGTTGCCTTAAAAGGGAAACATATCTATTTTGTAAATATATATACCACCAAGCAAACCAAACCTCCCCTCCCTTAAGTTGTTTCTGCTAGATATGTTCTTGGAGCAATAAAAGAAGTGATGAATGTGTTCTGCCTCCTTCGGAATAAGCTTCCTCTATGATCACGAAGACCTATTACAGACTATGATTGCAATGATCTGTTTTGTATTTAAAATGTCATTCTGAACAATCTACTTTTGTAGTGCACCAAGAGTCTGCTGACTTGTAAGATACCACCTGTGAGTGTAGATGGAGTTTTCCTGTGTCTCGGCAGTTGCTCTCAAATAACCACAAAAAGGCTTAATATTAACTATAAATACTCAGCCTATAGCTCAGGCTTATTACTAACAAGCTCTTACAACTTAAATTAACAATTTCTATCAATCTTCATTCTGCCATGTGGCTTGTGGCTTTACCTGTCCTCCAGTATATCTTGTTCCTTCTGTGTCTCCTGGCAATTCTTCTGACTCTGCCATTCTTCTTCCCAGCATGCTCTCTGCCCTAAAAATTCTGCCTAGCTATCAATCAAACAGCTTTCATTAACAATGAGAGCAACCCATTTTCACAGTGAACAGAAGGGTTATTCCATAGCATGTGAGTTTAAATGCTTCATCCCCAGATTGGGAACTGTTTGGGAGGTTTGAAGTTGTGGCCTTGTTGGAAGAGGTGTGTCACTGGGGATGGGCTTTCCATTTACAAAAGCCCATGCCATTCCAGTTAGGTCTCTCTGCCTGGTGCTTGTGGGTCAAGATGTAAGTTCTCATCACCTGGTGCAGCACCATGCCAGTCTTTCTGTTGCAGTGCTCCTGGCAATAATGATTATGAACTCTCTCCATCTGAAACCATGAAACCCAAACTAAACACTCTATTTTTTTTTATATAAAACATATTGATTACAGTGTCTTATTATGATATTAGAAAAGTAACTAAGAATTTACCATTGGATTTGCTTATAATTCTTGGGGTTAGCCTTCACTAGGTAGTTGTCTGTATGTAAATTCTTCTAAATTAGTCGAAATACATCAAGAGGTCAATGGACAAACTGGCTAGAGTTTTTGGCAAGTGAAAATAAATAATCTAATATTTATCTTGCCTTCCCTACTATAGTGCAATGAAATGCCAGGTGAAGGTTATGCTTTTATAAGAAATTTAGTTAATAAGTGAAACCCCAAATGACAGAAAGAAGCTACATTTTTGAGAAGCAAACATCAAGGAGATTGCCAATCAGGTGAGAATTGTCTATTGAGAATAATAACAAAATATCCATGCTAACCACTACCCATGGTCTTACAGAGGTGGTTACATATGCGTCCGGCTGTTTGAATGTAACCAGCACTGTATGCAGATGCAGAGGACAAAGCATTCTGTCTTATACAACAATATTCCATTAGCAGTGCAGACGGAAGAAGTGTAATAGGTTAAGTGACAATAATTAAAAACTAGGAAAATGAGGAATGAAAACTGACTCCATAGATTTAAAATACATACCACTTTAAAAAAAAAAACACCTTCAAGACAGATAACATCTGAGGAGGAATGCTTGAGTGATAAAACTCTAAAGAAAGGCAAGGCCATTTCTGACAATTAAAGTGAGAATATATTTGGAGGTGTAGAGACTGTAACAAGGACAGAGAACATGAGGGGTTCAGAGGTGGCATGCTAAGGCTACTATTTTTAATACTACAGAATATTTAATGGAGTAGTAGGACTGTGTGTGTGTGTGTGTGTGTGTGTGTGTGTGTGTGTGTGTGTGTGTATTATGGGAACAAAATTATAGAAATTTGAGGTACCAATCATAGACATTCATTGTAATTCTATTAAAAGTATCTTCAGTGTTTCTTGTAATAGAATATAGTACCATTTCTGCACAAACATGCAATATTTAAAAGTGACTACTTCAAAGGTTTAGTGATATTTAAAAGTCTATAGTCTGAAGTTTATTTAAAAAGTCACAATGCCATATGAGCACAAATAATGTGTATATTTTCATGACCAATTTTATAGTTGAGAAAATACAGTTCTGTTAGTATGAAGAGTTAGAATTTCCATGCATAAAGGCTTAAGAAAAATATTTTATTTATAAAAGCAGTGTGTGCCAGAGTATGTTTCCAAGGTATATATTTATTCTATTTCCGAAATGAGGACTATATAACTAAAGAATGTTTCCAGGAATAAGATTAGAAAATGTATGAGGTCTAGACACTTTGAGCAACCGTGGTTAAGAGAGTGGAACCACGTAACAGGGAAGACATTTGATTGACAGGCTTGAGGATGACTCAACTTGTGAAGAGAAGAATAACAATAGCGCTTCAAGCAAACTTTCTATTTCTGCTTGGATTATTTGAGAAACTCAGGCAAAATTCAAGCCGTTGCTTCGACTCTGCACATCACTTCAGCGGGCGCAGAAGGCTGTGCTGGGAAAATGAAGCACACTGATTTAATAACTGACAAGAATGCAGGGTATGTAGAAAGCACTGGTGACGGGCATTGCTTTGCAAATGCCCTGACTTTGATTCTCTATAATGTAAGGCACAAAAATGTGAGATAATCAATTTGAACATTGTAGGAAAAAAAAAAGATGCCTAGTCACTTTACTATTTCTATGAAATGTGCATGCAAATAATTATCAGAATGCATTTTGGGCAAATAACCTTAAATTGTAAAGAACACTCTATTTTAGAAATTTTGTTGTCACTTTAGTTTATAACATCACAAAAAAATGCAATCAACTTCAGATTAGTAAAATATCAAAGAAATAACTGTGACATTTGAAGAGATATTTAGATAATATGAAAGAGAAAAATCTTGAATTAAAAAGAGTACAAGCTTGAGAAAGGGAAAGAGGCATAATAGCAAGGATTTCTTTAATAGAACTGCAATTGGTTTTCCCAGAACTGCAATATTGAGGGAGGTAATGAACTGGAAAGATTCTGGGCCAAAATCAGCCAGGAGGTTATTGCCATCAACCTGAGTTGTCCAATTCATCCAGGGGAAATGCAAAGATATGCAAGTAGATTATACTCTTGACTCTAGTCCTAATGTGTTTGGATCTAAATGGCAAACAAATTTTTACTCATCTGTAGCGGTCATTTTCTTTTGCTTCAGAACCTAAGTTTATAAGCTCTATGGCCTCTGCTTCACAATGCCTTTCTTGCCTATATCCCAGTTTTTTTTTCTTTAATTGAAAAGAGAATCTTTTCTCATACAATATATCCTGATTATAGTTTCTCCTCCCTCAACTCCTCCCAGTTCCTCCCCAACTCCCCTCCCTTCAGGATCCAATCCCTTTCTGTCTTTCTTTAGAAAAGAACAGGCTTCTAAGGATAAAAAACAAAATATGACAAAATTAAATATAACAAGATGAAGCAAAAACTTTCATAATGAAGTTAGACTCAGCAACCCAACCGGAGTCTTAAGAGCAGGCACAAGAGTCAGCGACCCACTCAATCTCCTAGTCAGGAGTCCCATAAAAATACTAAGCTAATAGTATAATATACACACAGAGAACCTGGTGCAGACCCATGTAGACCCTGTGCTTGCTGCTTCAGTCTCTGTCAACTCACATGCAGCTTGCTTAGTTGATTCAGAGGACCATGTTCTCCCACTGTCCTCCATCCCCTCTTACTCTCATAATCTTTCCACCTTCTTTTTAGCAGGATTTCCTGATCTCTGTGGGTAGGGATTTGATGGAGACCTCCAATTTAGACTCTCACTTTCTGCATCTGGCTGTGAGTCTCTACATTTATCCCTATCTCCTGTCAGGAGAAGATTCTCAGATGGTGACTGGATAAGGCAACCGGTCTATGAGCATAGAAGAAAAGCATCAGGAATCATTTTTCAATGTTACCTTTAAAAAAACATTGTATTATCTTCACACATCTGTGTATTTCTCCTTCCACAAGAATAAACACTGATCTATTTAAATATTATTTCTTCATTGTAGACAGAATACATGAACTATCTTGGATATTTCTCTGAAGAATTTCACTATCTCTGGTTTTTATGTCAAAGTAGACCTTTATAATCTCTCTTTATATTATCTGGTCATTTAACAGCTCCATCTCATTGTAGGTATTAAGGTTGGTTATTCTAATCATTATAAATTAAAGTATGCACATCAAATCTAAACACAATCTAATTATGTAAAATGCTAGCAAATTAATTATGTCATAGTTAATACTTATGTTCTTATAAATTATTCTGTACAATAAATACATATTGGTTTATTTTGTGCTTATAAACATGTGCTTGGTTTACATGTAAATAGTATAGCTTTAGATAACAATGATATGAACTGATATATATTTGATTAATTTGGTAATTTCTAATAATCTGATTTTATGATGTTAAATAAGTTAGTTAACATTAGTCTTCAGTCATAACATATAGAATTAGTATTTTAGTAGTGTCTCTGTCATCTGTTTTCACTTACCTCTGCTACAAATACAGAATAACCTGGAAGAATTTAAGCAGGTGTCTTTATACTAACAACGAACTATAGATGACACCTGTTTTCTGATTGGTGATATCTTCCAAGATTATTCTGCTGAAAATTTAGAATGATTTTCAACCAAAAAAATATTCTCGAGATGCTTACATTTATATTCAAAAATTTGTTACCATTAATAACAGAATATAATTTTAAATATAAGAAACAAAAATAAACAAGTCTATTTTGTACAATGTGCTAAAATTCAGCCTCTAATATAATGCTAGTACTGTCTGGGGGACTTGATATTTAGCCAAGTTCAAGACATGACTATTGAAGCAAGTGTGAAATGTCAGTCCATTAACAAAAAGATATATTCTTTTCTTTCCTTTTTTTTTCAGTGTTTTAGTGACATATTTTACTAGTCTAAACTTAAGTGTTGCTGAGCAGGATAAGAAAGTTCTATAGATAATTCTCTGGTTATGTATATAAAAGTGTTTGAGGTAGGATCAAGCCCTGGCTCCTTGCAGCAAGGTTGAGCAAGGTGTCCTACCATAGGTAATAGGCTCTAGAAACCCAGCTCATGAACTAGGGATAGATCTCGATCCCACTGCAGGGGGCTCCTCAAACAGAGCAAGCTACACAACTGTTTCCCATATGCAGAGGGCCTAGCCGGGCCCTATGCAGGTTCCACAACTGTTGGTGTAACGTTTGAAAGTACCAGGTTTTGCTGACTACCCATGGAAACCTTTACCTTTTGGGGAGGCTGTGGGGGGAGTGAGAGGAAGCCTGAGAGGGGGATCTGTGGTTGGTATGTAAATGAATACAAAATTTCTTTAAAAAAAAACTGGTTGAACATAAAACTAAACTCATTTTCAAGTTGTAACATGTTTTCATAATAAATGATAACTGAAAGTTTGTTTAATTGAAATTTGACACATAGTTTATACAACTTGTGTGTAATTTAATGTTTATGACAGACCATTAAAAGAAATCTAGATGGTATTTTGGTGGTATGGGTTGAAAGTTACGAAAATAGCATTGCTTCTAAATAGTTATAAGCGAAACCTAAGTTGAATTCGCAGTTAAACACCTGGGAGAGAAATTTAAAAAACCTGGTAGATACTTTTAACAGAGAAAGAGACTGGGGTTACTTTTGACCTTGGCAGGATAGTAGTAGGAGAAATAATTTGCATTAATGTATGATAAAAACAGCTGAGTGTACAACACAGCTTTAAAGATCAAGTGTGAGTTGATAAGAAAATTTATCATCCCCAGGTCTCTGATTCAAGGGGAACCTGTATTTGCATGCCAATTCTTTTCTACAGGCTCTCTCTTAGTAATCATGAGTGTAATTGCTATAGGAAGGAAAGCTGGGAGAGACCACTGCCGAGGCCCAACATGAGACACATCTTAAATGCTAAAAGGGAAGTTAAGATTGCAAGCTACGCTTGATAGTCTGGATGTAAGAGTGCAGTCTCTAAAAGTAACTGTGATGTTTTCAGAATGACAAAAGAGTTTATACCTAACAAACTATACTGTAAAAATATTAGAAGAATTCCCAGGTTAAAGGATGAAATCCAGATCCACGATTATGATTTTGTGAGAGAAGATGGAGTAGCATCATAGAAGCTAAAGGCACACAAAGGATAGTGACATCATGGCATAAAATTGACAAGTTAGGGGACATAGCATATTTCTTGAAAAATCACAACTTACCAAATTTAAATCAAGGAACAAGACATTTTATAAAATCTTTTATCTGTACTCCATTTTTGTACTTAAAAAAAAATCACACAAAGAAAATTCCAGGCATAGTGTCTTCATTGGTGAGTTCTGTAAAATACTTAAGAAAGTTATACAAAAAATGTTATGCAACACTTTTGAAAAACTAATGAAGGAATGCTCCCAACCTGCTTCCATATAACTAGTATAAAACTGACATAAAACTTAGATGAAAATATTATAATATAACAAAATTTCAGGCTATATTGCTGATAAATATAAAATATTGTAAAAACCAATCCAGCAATACATAAAAAGGTAATGGATCATGAACTGGTTGATTTTATACCAGATTATAAAGTGAGTTAACACACCACATTGATGTAATCTTTTCTATATTTTTTAAAAAATTATGACAGTAGATATGAAAACATCTCTTGGCAAACATTAATACTGATTCATGATACAAACTAAATCGGGAATCTATAAAACACTATAGCTTATGTCATCTTTAGTGATATGTTAATAAACAATCTCCACATCTCAATACTGGGGGCAAGGAAGGCATCCTTTCAACATTTTTTTTCAAGCTCCATATCTGCCTACCAACTTATAAACAGGGTGACATTTACCAGCCAACCATAATGATGTTGATCTTCACCAAAAATTCAACAAGAACAGAGACCTTAGGGTTTGCAAGAATATTTAAACTGAAGTTGTATCACATGGGTGAATAATAAAGTACAGGGATTAAAAAAAAACACAGATGTTCTCTTTTTCATGGAATCCATGATAATGGCAGATGAACCAACTGTTTAGCACTTCCATTTACTGACAGATCAGCAAGCATTTGGAAAGGACACAGAAATTATATGGGAATGAAAACAACCTAAGAGTGGTAGTTAAAGACTCATAATCTCAGTTAGTTCAATTTGCTGTTTCTGAGGCAGTTGGTACAAGATGCCTCAAACATAGGCTTTATCTGTAAAAGATATTGGGATGTATAATGGAATTTTATGATACCTATGGTTAAATTAATATAAAGTATCTCAAAGTACATTGCTGTATGAAATACATGACTGAGAATTGCATCTATTTGCTAGACAATAGCATAACAATTCCTAGCAATGCTTTAATAAGATATAAATGGAGAGAGCACATTTTTTTAGCACTCTTTCTCATTAAAAAAAATTAAAAAAGGCAACATATACAAGAATCTTCCAACAAGCTCCAGTTGCACTGCCTTTAAATAAAGATTTAAGTATAATTTCAGATACAAAAGTTCTTGCTAATGAATTGGAAAAGTGCAAACTGCTTAGTTCTATAGATGCGGTCTTCTAATCTGATTAGAGTCATTCATTGATTGTCCTCTGAGCAATTAGCTATTGAGAACCGACCATATGCCCAATACCACATTTCACAATGCAAAACTGGAAGGCAACAATACATATTCCATGGCTTGTTTCTAATCTCTGCTAAGACATAAAACAGACAATTGAAAATGAATTACACTGCACCTTATAATGACCTACAGATGTATAAACAGATGTTGCAGAGTGTAGAGCATAAAGTTACATCCTGACTTGAAAAGACACTTGAAGATGTGACCTTTCCCACTAGCTTGCTTTCGAATGAGATATGCTCAGAAAAATAGTGATTTGGTGAGTGCACTGTAAGAACACTGCACATGTACAAAAAGACCTCTCTGGTTAGAAATCGTATAAAGCTAATTTGGAATGAACACTGAGCACTGAAATGGCAAGTTTTACATTCTAGAAGTTTAGTGAAAAAAATGGTAATATGGTAATAGAGATACGAAGGTTGGAACTGAAGGTGCTGAAAAGCAGCACATGGCTTAAAGCCCAGATTAAAGAAAGAGTTAATATCCAGGGCATGCACAGAAGTGGATGTCTGTTTGTTTAAACTAGACTGTTGTGCTGTGGGATGTTCTGTATACTCTGAATATGTTGCTCTGATTGATTAATAAATAAGGTGCTGATTGGCTAGTAGCCAGGCAGGAAGTATAGGCGGGACAAAGAGAGAGGAGAAGTCTGGAAAGTGGAAAGCAGCAGACGCTGCCAGCTGCCACCATGAGAAGATGTGAAGTACCAGGAAGCCACAAGCCATGTGGCAAGGTATAGATTTATAGAAATGGGTTAATTTCAGATGTAAGATCTAGATAGCAAGAAGCCTGAGCCACGCGGCCATACACTTTATAAATAATATAAGCATCTGTGTGTTTATTTGGGTCTGAGCAGCTATGGGATTGGCGGGTGAAAGAGATTTGTCCTGACTGTGGACCAGGCAGGACCAAGAGATAACACCAGCCACACTATTGCATGGCAGTTTATATTCTAAAGAAGTTTATTCTGGCCGGGCGGTGGTGGCGCACGCCTTTAATCCCAGCATGCATGAGGCAGAGCCAGGCAGATCTCTGTGAGTTCGAGGCCAGCCTGGTATACTGAGCAAGATCCAGGAAAGGCACAAAGCTACACAGAGAAACCCTGTCCTGGAAAAAACAAACAAACAAACAAACAAAAAAAAAAGTTTATTCTGTGTGTGAGAGTTCATAATATGGATTTGACTAGAGAGAACCTTGTGTGTGGGTTCCCAGTCAGGCAACTGAACAGCTATTTCAAGGGAGAGATGAGGACCCAGCCTGTACAGAGGTACCCGTTTCATCTCAAATGCATTTCTATATAATCATTTTGCAAGATCATAGTGATGGTTTTTTTAAAAAAATCTCTAAACTGCACTTTACTCAGAGAGCTGGCAATGTGAGAAAACAGTGGATCAATGTCCTAAACATCTTTCTAGCTCTACTCTCCATGCAAGAGTCTTTATAAGCAGTCTGTGTGGCGTGGAGGAAGGGAAAGGATATCTTTCAAGAGCCCAATATTGTGCCTCTAGACAGATGGTCAGCCACATTTCTGAGACTAGTGGACTCTCACTTTCTCTTTTTTTTTTTTTTAATTTCCCTCATCCTATGGATGTGTGTGTTCAGATATTTCCTTTAAATTTCTTTCTTTAATTTTGAGATTTTCACACATGTACACAATGAGAAAAAATCTATTCCCCAGCACCCATCCACACTAATTTATCTATATCTTCCAAACACAACCCTCCCAACTTCAAACCTTTCTTAAAAAATAACCCACTGAATACAATGAATGTTTTCCATATGTGTGTGAGTATGATCCAGCTGTTGGAACATGGGAAACTTAAGAGTGAGTATATCCTCAACAGATAATGATAATTCCTCCCAAGGAATTACCCACTACAAGTAGCTTCTTAGTATGTGATGAAGCCTGGGGATCATCTACCTCCTCATGATGGCAGGAGTCCTGGCTAGTTTACTCCTGTGTAGGAAATAAGGCTGTTGTGAATTCAGAAGCATAATAGCCATGCCATGTCTAGAAGAGCATTTTGCAGCCTTCCTTTCCATCCTCTGACTCTCACACTCTCCTCTTACATTCTGCCTCTTCTTTTGTAGTATCCTCTGAGCCTTAGGGATGGGGAGTTTAATACAAGTATCTCTGTCAGGGTAGAGTCTTGAGTCTATCATTCTCGGCATTTGACCAACCTTAGCAATGGGGGTTTAACGCATATATCTTGTTTGGAGTGGAACCTTTCACCTCTCGTTCTTAGCATGTTGACCAAATGTGATCTGTCCGTTGCACCTTCTATCCACTGAAAAAGAAGCTTCCCTGAATAAAAGGTTGAAAACAACACAGCTCTGTGGATATCTAGATAGATATTTAGAGGGCAAATGGCAGCACGACTATTCAGCAAAATAAAAATAGCAGGTTCTACCCTAGGGTCTATGAACTTTCCAGCCATGGACTGTTAGCCAGGATTTCAGTACAAGGCATGGAGTTACCTCCTGTGGATCAGGCCTCAAACTGAATCAGAAGCTACCGCAATACTGACCTGCGGGGCAAGATATTGAAATAATGGCACAATTGTTATGGTGTGGTGTTGATTTTTAAGATACTTCATTCAGTGGGTTGCTTAAAGAAATGTATATAGTAGCTATAATCTTCCAACATTTTAGTCTTTCTCTTTAGAAATTCCCCTTTTACGCTTACCTGTACAGCCAAATACTCATCCTTTGTTATGAGAGTGTTAAAACTCTGTTTGCTCTTCAGTGTTTGCTTTTGGATGACTTAATAGAACACTAGTGGAAATATTGGAATTGCTTCAGTGTGTGCTGAAGCATTTTTTAGAGATAAAAGTCCTTAACTATGTCAGCCTTCCTCCTGCCCTCTTTTGGTTTGATTTTGATGAAGGAAGCAAGTGACATAATAAGAGGTTTACATTTTTTCTTGGGAAGAATTATAATACGATGCTACTGCAAAAACAATAGGATTCAGGTGTGAATTTGAGTGAGGAGCTGATGCATGCTCTGATGATTTTGGTAACAGGAAGAAAGAAATGAGGTCTAAGGTCCAAATATTAGACAGTTTAATTTGAAATTTTGTATATTCCTTTCCAAATAGTACATATATATTACATTTATGAAGTCATTTTATTTTAATTTTGGAAAATAAGTAATACTTGCCAAAATAGTGTATGTATAAGGAGAGTCATATTTGAAGAAAAAAAAACAGAGTCTGGTTCCTATTGGAATATCTAGAACAAAACATCATTTTCAAAATTTTAGATAGTCCTTTCTTCTGTTCCATTCAAATACAAGTGAATTTTCAAGTTGTCTTTGACTGCAGACTGCTATTTTCCAAAGGATCACTTTTAAGACAAAACCTGTTTATCTGTTCAGAGGATGTGATTCCTAGGGGTCTGTCCAGCCCTCGAGGTGTAGGTGTGAAGGATGTGGGAGAAAAAGGCACACTCTCCCACCAGGACTTGATGACAGGCTGCTGTAACCTCCTACCAGAGAGAATTGGTCGGTTTGTTCCGGCTGGAGTCAACCCTTAGCCTCTGCATACATATCAGCTCAGTGAGGAGTGGAGAGGCACGCACTTATCCATGTGTCTTTTTGTCTCACTACTAAATGCAATCCTGAACATGGAAGATGCGGAGTAAACTACTCAAGCAATCAAATGAGTTGCAGCACCAACAATGTCTGACGCAATGAGCATTCTCCAGTCTTCACAATCTCAGTATTGGCTTAACAAAGCTACTTTGGAAGCAAAATAAAGTCCACATATTCTTAGAAGTCAGTCTTTGTGACAGAAAAGGAAGGTTCTTAGGAAATCTCAGTTTGGATTGCAGTTTTCTAATACTATTCTGATGCAGGCAAGGTCCCTAGACTTGACATACTTGCACTGGCAAGATGATCAGGAGGTAAAGGCATTTGCAGTTCAATCCTGATAATCTGAGTTCAATCCCTGGGACTCATGGAGAAAGGAAGAAGCTGCTTTCCAAGAGCTATTCTCTGACCTCAGCATTCACCATGGCATAAGCCATCCAAATACATTAGATGAAACCCACAACAAGAAGAAATAAAACAATTTTTCAAATTTACTTGATGTGTTTTGAGTGTTTTGCCTCTTTGTATATGTGTTCCTGGTACCCACAGGAGTGAGAAGAGGGTGGCAGATCCCCTGGAACTGGCATTATGGATGATTGTGAGCTGCCAAGTCGATGCTTGAAACAAAATCCTTCCTTGAGAGACAAATGTTCTTATCCACTGAGCCAACTCTCCAGACTATAAAAAAAAAGCCAGTTTCCCATCTCTTTAACATCATGATATTTATTCTTTGAAACTGATGCACAAAAGACTGTGATCCAAGATTTATTAGTTGTGTGTATAAACCTACCTACCATAGCATATGTATGTACATATGTACATACATACAACCTGTCTTAGTTCTTGTTCTCATTGATGTCATAAAATACCATAACAAAACCAACATAAGGGAGAAAGATTATCTGGCTCAATATTCTAAGTTATATCCCATCATTGTAGGGGAAGTTATTTCAGAAATTGAAACAGCTAAACATACTACATCTATAGTGAAGAGCAGAGAGCTATGAATTGAGGCATGTGCTCACTCTAGTTTATCCTCTTCATTTACATAGTCCAAGAGCCAGTGCTCAGGGAATGGTCTTACCCACAAATAAGATGGGTTTTCCAGCATCAATTGACCATAGTCTCCAGATTTCTCAGAAGTATACCTGTAGGCTTTTCTCCAAGATATTGTGTTGACAATTATTATTAACCATAAAACAACCACGGGATGTTTTAGGACATAGAATACCCACTTCTCTCCAACTTTCCTGCCTTTACTTCTCTGCTATATGAGGTGTAGTGTCTTAGGGCAGATAAGGAATACATAAGGCAATGAGCATAAAGCCCATTCTACTCAGAAGTCTAAGCTTTCATTCTCTTGGCTGGTCCTCCTCTTATGTCTGTCCATTGTACATCAGAATACATGTAAGATTGCTTGGGACACAGAAGGTGTAGTTTGGTCAACTATAAAGAGAACACCAAACATTTGCTCAATGCCTGTCAGTGGACAGAGGAGTGCTGGTTTGGGGATAACAAATAACCACATTTTCTACTGACTCAATCTCTTCTTTTGTTCATGAGGATCAGTTAGTGACTTTTACCACATTCTAAATTTTGTCAGATCAAAATTCACGCAGCACTTTTTTGTCCACCATGGTATGAGGTTTCCTAACACAACCAAAAACCATACTCTTCATTTTCCATCACAATTGTAAAATTAACATAATGGTGAATATTCAAATAAAAAAGTTGTGTAGCACACGAGGGGGGAATAACATGAGAAGGCATACATGGATGGCAGTCTTACATGTGTTTTGATAAGTGTTTTTCTATCAAGAAGTAGAGCTAGAGACTTGAAAGATGACTCAAAGGTTAAGACTGTGTAACTGCTCTAGCAGAGGCCCTGAGGACTTCATCCAATCCCCAGGGCAGGCAGCTCACAAGCACCTGGAACTTCAGTTTCAAGGGATCTGACACCCTCTTCTGCCCTCTGCAGCAACTGGACTCACAATCGCATTATTCTACCACATACACACAACACAGAACCTTAACTGTCCCTACAAATAAATATTTTTTAAAAAGAATGGTTGCTTAGATTTAAAAAAAAAAAAGGAACTCATCACTAAAATCCAGTAAGCTCTCTTTCTTCATTCATCCATGTCATCATTTACAGAAATCCTTGGAACTGATGTGGAGACATAATACCTAGAAATCTTTCTTTTACTCAGATGACTTTCATTTCCAAGTCACAGACACACATTTCCTATTGCTCACAGAGTCACTGCAGGTCTCATATTATGAAGAAATGACTGCAAAGACCTGATGTGCCACTGTGTTTCCTAAAACATGATGCTTATTGAGAGTCCCTGGGGATTTGAAGAAGTTGCAGATTGGCTGAGTAGACATAGGATAGAGCCTGGTACTCTAGAGTAACAACGGACTCCCAAGAGAGGCCAATGTCTCTGCTTAGTATAACTCATATGAGTGGGAAGGGAAATTTTCCTCTCCAGGGCCCACTAACTTAACTAGTTCATTGCTACACAAGCTGCATTAAATGGGAAGTCTCCAGGGTTTGTCTGGGCGGGCACTGTCTCCACAGTATTTTTAATAGCATGGGGCTCTGGCTGGAGTTAAGCACAGATTTACTGATTATACTGCCAGCTTGGGTACAGGGCTTGTGACACTTTAACGGTGATAGGAAGACGAGTTAATCATTGGGGTAGTAAGAGCCGTGGAAAAAGTGAGCAGTTCTATCATATCTTTAATAAAATATAGAATTATACTTTCTCCAAGCAAGAATTTCCACAGTATTTTCAGTCACCAATAATAATCTGGGTATACTGACAGATTTTAAAACTGAATGCAGTGATTTATTTTCATTTGATTTGATAATATGAATACTGAGGATGTATTGATACACATACTTTCTGATGCTGTGCAGTTACATTTATCTTTTTATTCTTTTACTAAGCAAGCTGAATAGATGTAAGAATAACAAAGAAAAGAAAACACTGGCATTATTATAATGATCAAAACTTAATAAATTTGAAGACTGATTAAAACTGTTCACAGCCTATAAAGAAAAGATTTTCACTTCTTTATTGTCTTCTAGACAATTAATTAATTTTGAATTATAAATTATTATTTTTGATTCATTTTAACATCTAAAATAATTAGACCATTTAAGCTGCTCATTTGGTTTTGTAATTTAAAAAGATTTGTATAATGGTTATAAAATTCTATGAGAGATTTTTAGTAATTTATTTTCAAATTGAGATTCCTGGAAGCGGATAAGGGCTCCCTCTTCTGGTTAAACTATGTTGGTGCTAAGAATGGGAAGGATTTGGATCAGTTGAATCTGCAAACATTGAAAAGGTAAGTTTTCAAAATCTGCATTGATGTGAGAACAAAAAGAATTGCCTATGTAATGCTAACTTGATTCAGCAATTTATGTGAAATTAATTACTTCTCCTTGTATACATGTTAGCAGTTAACTAGAGCAATAAACTGTCAAAATAGTAAAGAGAGTGATAATTAAAAGCATTTATTCAATCACAAAAGTTCCTTATTGTTCCAGAATTATGAGTTCTTCCTAAGATAAATTGTCTATCGACATAGCTTTTCTTTCCTGGAGTTACATATGTTGTCTGCATGAGTTTTGACTGAGTAATACTTATCCTGGTCTCTTGTGCTTTATCTTTCACACATTTCCCAGAATGAATAGGTATGTGTGTTAAATATATAAAACTTCAACTATGTCAGTGAATTTTTCTAATTATATTTCATTGAAATATTTTTCTTTGATAAGCAAGTTTTCCACAAATTCAATTTTAAACCAGAGAAAACATCAAGTATCTTATTACAGAGCTGGTATTTTCTATGACATATAGAATGCCCTAAGGGGTTCTAAATGACTACAATGTCTTCTTTTCCTTATTTATTTGCTGTAACTTTGTTGCTACTTTTCCCTCTTTGAAAAAAATCAAACATCACAATAAATTGATATTAATTTTTTGATTTGAAAAATAAACAACTTGGAAAGTGCTAAACTTTTGTTCCATTTACACTAACAGTAACCAAGATCTTCTGTGTCAGAGGGGAAAACACATGTGGAGTTGTTGTCTCGGCTAAATTCTTATAGTTATTACTTGGCAGCTTGCTTCCTGGATGTCAAATAAGAGCTCATTCATCTAGAACCATCTCAACAATGTCTTAAAAGGTTCATAAGGCCTAGTTTTTGCTACACCTGCTGTCCTTCAACAACTTCCATGAGTGATATTCCTATACTCAAAATCAGATATGAAATTCCGTCAGCTTTGTGGAACTAATAACTTTCTTTTTGAGCTATTTTAATATTTAATTCCTTTTATTCTGGCTATTTTCAATCCACCAACAATTGAACTCCCAGAAGAGTAACAAGTCATTACAATCCAATAAGTAATTTACAATCAAATTACAAGATTCCCCAAACAAGCCTTTCCAAACTTTTAGATTCAGGTTTCTCCCCTTTGCCTCTGGCCATTTAAAAACATTACTGCAGAAAATTTCATAATCTTATTGTGCAATTAAAACATCATGAATAGTTCAAATGACCATATTATGTTAACGAGAAAATATTTTGGGAAAAAAGTCCTAAAACTATGAAATTGTAAATTCAAACTTCTCTATTCATGATAAAGATTTGATGATTGCAATACCTTCTTAGTACTTTAATAAGCTGTGAAAACTATATTTCAATCTATGTATTATAAACCTATCTAAAATTGTAATGACCTTCCAGCTTATCTAAAAATAAAAATATTGCTATAAATGTTTCTCAAAGCTAAAAGAGAGTATTATGAAGATGAAGTATGGAATAGGTCTACAGAATTAGAATGTTGGGAGCATGTGGCTAGAAAGATGAAAAAGTTAATCAATTATAAGCAAGTCATGACAGAGGTGACTAATCTTCATTTTCACTAAGCGACTTTGGATGGAAGAGCTGGTTCAATATCCCAAATTTCCTTTAATTTTTAAGTAAATCTTAGCCAAAATGGCAGGTGGTTTGGGGACAGGTTTTTGACATTTGTTTGACATCCTGTCCTGCTAGTACTTGTCTGAAGTATGTGTTTTATTTTAGCAGATATTAATTTAACATCAAAATATATCTTTAGAAAATAATGACAGATAATTTCATTGACACAATTTTAGGAATTATAAAAATCACCTGAAACCATCATGGGTTAGTGAATCAATTCAATATTACTTCAACAAAGTAGCTTTCTCACTTGCATTAAAAAAACTTTAATAATGACTGTAATATAACTTTGTGATAAATCAATGCAGATATAAAATAGGGTTATCTCTAAACTTGAAGAGAATTTATATGTTCTGTGAAAAAAAATGTCTTCACAACTCTATGCATTGCCATTATCTATCTTTGGAAAGAGGAGGTGAATTTACTCATCATGGTGTTTTGAAAGAAAATGGCCCCCAAAGGAAGTGGCACTCTTGGGAAGTGTGGCCTTTCAGAATAGGTGTGGTCTTGTTGGAAGAAGTGTGTCACGGTGAGGCAGGCTTTGAGGTCTCAAATATGCTCAAGGCATGCCCAGTGAGACAATTCACTTCCTTGTTGCTTTTGGATCAAGATGTAGGCAACACCACGTCTGCCTGCAAGCTGCCATGTCCTGCCATGATGATAATGGATGTTTTAAACTTCTGACAGTGTAAGCCACCACAATTAAATGTTTTCCTTTTTAAGAACTGCCATGGTCATGTTGTCTTTTCACAGCAATAGAAACCTTACCTAAGACAGAAGAGGGAGTGGAATGTGGTGGTTTGAAAGAAAATGACCCCCACAGGAAGTGAAACAAGGTGTTGACCTTGTTGGAGTAGTTGTGGTCTGGTTGAAGGAAGTGTGTCACTGTGTAGGTGGGCTTTTAGGTCACATAAGTTGAAGATACCCCCCAGTGTCTTAGACCACTTTCTATTGACTGTATAAGATGTAGGACTCTCAGCTACTTTTTCCAGCACCATGTCTACCTGTACACCACCATGCTGCATCATGATGATAATGGACTAAACCACTGAAAATGTAGGCCACACCAATTAGATGTTTTCCTTTGCTGTGGTCATGGTATCTGAAACCCCAAGACATTCATGTTAATTCTTCCAGCTTCTCATATGGCATATTTAAAATATGATTTATTTTTCTACTTTTCTTTTTCAGGATGTTTAACAGTTTTTTAAAGTTAGTGAATGTTAACATTTGAGCAATTTTATGAGGTGCATAAGGATTAGAAAATAAGTAAAATCATTATAAATATGCCCCTTTAGTGGATGTATTTTGTATAAAATATACATATACCTGAATGTATTCCAAACATTTTATTTTAGATGAACACAATTTTAAATAATAATAATATTTAATACAGCTTATTGTTCCTGATCATCACATTTAACAAAATAAATGTGGGATGTAGGTTCAGGTGTCAGAAATTGATTATTAATTATGAAGAAATTGCAGATATCATAAATATTCAAAAATTGTTTTAATTAAAAAATAATAACTCAGACATCCAATCTCCTTCCCAAGAGCAGTTACTTCCATTAGTCTACTTTCCTTCATGAGGATATTTTAGAGCTGGGTGGTGGTGGTGCACTCCTTTAATCCCAGCACTCAGGAGACAGATGCAGGCAAATCTCTGAGTTTCAGCTTAGCCTGGTCTACAGAGAGAGTTCCAGAACAGCCAGGGCTCCACAGAGATACCCTGTCTTGAAAAATTAATAATATTTATGTAAATAAAGCAAAAGTAAACAAATATGAGGGAAGAAGGAAGATAATAATCCTTGAGAGTTGAATTATTTTCACTTTGACATTTAATAACTTTGGGTGCATAAAGAACACAATATTTATCCTTTAACCTCTTTAATTCAACAAACAGTAGGATGAATCTGTCTCTTGCTGAGAAAAATTTCAAAGAATTTATAGAGTTGTAAAAATATCATAGTAAACAATTCTAAAGGTTTCTTTTCCAGACAGTATGAGATGATTTGTAAACTAATTGTTTTGTAGAGATTATCTTGGCTTTTTTTTTTCAATGTTGTTCCTGTATGAAATAGATTTTTAGTTCAAAATATTCAGTGCTTCTCTGTGTCTTGACTTATTCTGATTATTTGTGGATGTTATGAAAACACATTTCTAGATAGGTGAGGAAATTTCCAAAATGCCTAAATGGACTCACAAATATCTATAGGTACTTAGGTACCATAAAATGAACATCACTGTATTGTATAAAATGAATGTCACCTTAATTAGGTGCTATTGGACATAATTTCTTAAGCATAAATAGGTGCCCCCAAATTTCCTCGTGCATTTTCACCAATATTTGATAGGATTTATAACAAGTTTTCTCAATAATTACAACAAATGAAAAAAAAAGTTTTTTCTCATTAATTACAATGACTTTTCTAATATTTATTTTTCTTTTATGATGTTTGAGTACTTTGCCTGTATGTATGAATAGGCACTACCTGGTGCCTGCAGAGATCAGAAAGGGGTGTTGTGTCCCCTGGGACAGAAGTTACAGATGTTTGTGTTCTAGAGGGTGAGTGCTGAAAGTCAAACCTGGAATCTCTGCAAACGAAGAAAGTGCCTTTGACTTTTGAGCCATCAATCCAGTCACACAACAGAGTTTTTATATTCAAACACATCAGTGGTAGGTAAACTAAGCAATAAAAAAAATCTATAAAATATTTTTTTACAGGACACAATTAAGTCATTGTCATTAGGCAACGTAGAAATCTTAAGAAATAGAGGAAACAAAACCAAGGAGAGAAGTTCATGGGCATTGCAAATGCCTCATAGCATTTTTCAGTCAGGCTTATAGCTGAGGCACTCAAATCCTTTCTTACCTAACTCAGCTCTACGGCCATTTCCTTGTTGACTAGATTCCTAATGGATGAAGTGATCTGGCAAGAAAACAGCTGATGTGACCTACAGCGACACTATGACAATATACTTATTTTGGTCTCTGAAGTCAACAATATGCTAATTTTTACAATGACAAATGATGTAATTAACTACAAGTCCAGTATGACCTAGGGAAAATATATCTATGCTTTCATGAAGAAAGCTGTAGATTTTCACATAGAGTGATGGCTACAACTCATAAAGGGAAAAGTAATGAAAATACAAGATTTATAGAAAATTGATAATTGGTCAAGAATCGGAAGGCTGCCTAGGTAAACTTCATTAGGGAACCAGAACTGAAGTCTGATGACTGCCCAGGACTCCTACATCTAAGCTTTTACTAGAAAATTAGATAGCACTGGACATTGGACACACAAAATTTCAGAAGCCCACAAACCCAGAAATTGTTGACTAGAAGCAACTCAGGAAAAGTAGTTGTTATAATTTCTTTCATTACCTTAGAACTAAGTTCATTCTTGTAAGCAAAAATGCAACTTTAATTATGGAGATCTTGTCAGTGAATTCAGTAAATGTTGTATATCCTACACCTGTGTTGAAGACATTCTAGCAAATTATCTGCACAAATGGGTTTAATTTTGTAGAATATTATCCTTGTTCATTTTTATGGCTCATGTGAAAAAAGAAGTTTTAAATATTACACCATTTACTTAGAGACACATCCAAACTATAGTCAGTTAGTTGCATAGATTATAATTGTTTCTTTCTAAAAGATACATTATTCTTTTGGGGATTTTAAAAACTCATTAATTATTTTGCTTAGAGTGTTTATCACATTTAAAATTGTGTTGTAAGGTAATGAGCAGAAAACTTAAAAATATAAATATCTAGATTATTTTCAAAATGAAACTTCACTAGTTTAAAATTCCCCTGAAACATTTATTGTGCTTCCTTTACATATGCTAGCAAAACTGGACACATCAAGAAATCAACACATCTTAAGATAGTTTTGACCAGTGTGTTTCCACAACTGATTACTTCTCATGACTGGTTACCTATGAAAATTAAAAATTATAGTATATCACATGTTTTAAGTGATGAAACATATAATACTATGGCATGAAGTTTCCACTCTATGTTTCTCTAGTTATTCATATGGACATCATTATGCATTAACTAAAAAGCTAATGGTAAAATTGAGCAGTATAAAGAATTTTTGCATAATAGACTAAATTCCTATTAAGAGGAATAGTGAGAATCCCAAGCTTAAGATAAGAAGAAGCAATGCCCTTATGCATTGCTTGTCTTTGAGTGATTGATCTCACTCACATTGCTAATAATCTGCTTTCTGGGTATTACTTTCCTTGAATGAGCAGAGCCCTGGGCGATCATCAAAGGCATAGGAGTTTTAAATTGAGAAAAATATTTCATATAGTGGTCTTTTTAATTTTTAGCTGATTTCTTCATGAAACCTGATTTCACTCCCCAGCTGCTCACTAGAAATTAATTCCACATGATTGGAAACTCATCATTCCTTTGCATTGGCTCTGGCACACCTGAGAATGTTAACTATGGAAATATGTGTTACCTGGTTAAATTCAAATCACAGTCATTTAAATGGTGAAATGAATTAAACGTTGTAGAATTCCCATTTTGGGAATCTTCAAGGTCACTCTAGTTATACAGGGAACTGAAATGACACATTTGATCTTGAAGGTCAAGAAAACAAGATAGTAGCATATCTTCAGCATTGCTATAAGCTATGGCTGAAGGGATTTATTTTTAATTAAAGTGATCAGATGGTGTTATAAGACATCCACATCTAAATGGAGACATGGAAATTTTTTAAGTATTTATATTAGTCATTTTTCCTATTGAGATAAAATAACTATCAAAAGTAACTTAAGGGAGAAGAGGTATATTTTGGGATTACTGGTTAGAGGGCATGGTTCATCCTGTTCTATCACAGTACAGAAAATATGGGAGCCTATAGCTGTGAGCTTTCTTATGGTAAGAAGAGAAGAAGAAGAGGAAGAGGAAGCAGAAGGAAGAAGAAGCTCTTGTTAGCCCAGACGGTAGTGGACTCTAACACTCAAAGGCCTGACTCTAATAACATACATCATTCAGAGAGGACCCATCTCTTTTTAACATTCCCCAACGTCCCAAAACAGTGCCATTAGCTGGGGCCTAACTTTTCAGACACATGCCTATGGAGGGCATTTCAGACTCTAACCCTACAGTACTTAAGCTTAATCTAAACTTGCTTTTTGCCCATTTTACATATTTTAAGGCATTATGAAGTTTGCTTTATAGAATCTTCAGTAATTATTTCCAAAGCTTTTCATAAGCTATTGCATATTCAGTTGAGTTTGGAAGTCTCCTGAGTATTTGAAGATAAAGGAAAACTGTTATCTATTTCATTTATATGTATGGAAGAAAAGATGTGTGCACACTCAGAAAGAGGGAAGGAGTTTTCAAATGCATAAAATTCAGCCAAGCTAAAGAGAATAATGATATACATCTAATTATCTTATAAATAAGAAGAATGCATCTTTTTTCTAAGAAGTTCTTCTAAAATGAGAAACCATCAGGCATTTATGAGAAATAATTTATGAGAATAATCCTTCTTTAATGATGAACAGCATTAATATTTGCCTTGAACTACTATTTTAGCTAACCACGTTAAAACAAGTATTTTTTATTAATCTATTTTTCTGGCATTGCTTTTCATGATATATGATTATAGAAAAGTGTATGGCCATATTTCAAGAGACATTTATTATATTTCAAGAATAAACTTTGAACATCATGTCAAGATAGAGACTGATTTAGGAATGGCTGAGTAACAGTGCAGTACAGACAAAATATCCATTTTGGATGCACCATTTGGAAAGCCTTTGAAATAAAATTTGTCTTAAAAGGGTGCAACAATGTTTTACAGACAGCCATCTTTGTTTCAGCTTTTATGTGTATATTTAATCTCAATATTCAACAGTTTTCTAGCATAGTAAATGTTTGTTTCTTTGGAAACATTCACCAATAGTATTTAAAATAATTTAATAGATGAAAATATTTAGCTTATTTTAGCAATAGGAGCTGTTGGTACCAAGTTGGGTTGTAAAAATAGTTCACACAATGGGCTGTCAGTACTCCCTGAGCTTCCGGGAGGAGCTTCATTAACTGGAGAAGCTTCAGTAACCATAGGTGGCCACATATTGAGAAACCTATCCCAGATACTTAAAAAAAAATCCTTCTACTTCTGTTACTCTAGAACCATTTCTGCTACCAAAAGTTTCTCTAGAGGAACAGAACTGATGGTTCCTTACAGGCTGTGCTCCTGCTAGTCCAACGATGGCTATTCATCAGTGGAGTCCACAAGCCTGGATGTTTCCAGTTTACTTTAGACTCCCAAAGAAGTAGGCTCTAAGGCCAATATAGGAATGGACTTGCAAGCCAGAGTGAGGACAAGCCAGGCCACGAGGGAAAGAGAGGTTCCATCTTCCATGTCCTTTGCATGTCCTTTACACCAAAGGCATGGCCTAGATTAAAGATGGATTTCCCCTCCTCAAAACATCCGGATGAGAAGTGGGTTTTCCCACTCCAAATGATTTAATTAAGGAAAAGTCCCTCACAGATAGATGTCCCCAGCTGCTTGGGTTTTAGTTAATTCCAGATGTAGTCAAGTTGACAACCAAGAATAGTCATCTCAGATAGGTACCTATGTTCAAACCTTGCTTATACCTGTGTATGCATATTGGAAAAGAAGTCCTCCAAACAATACCATGCTTTTGAAATATTTTTTTTGAGACAGGGTTTCTCAGTGTAGTTTTTGTGTCTGTCCTGGATCTTGCTCTGTAGACCAGGTTGGCCTCAAACTCACAGAGATCCTCCTGGCTCTGCCTCCCGGAGTTCTGGGATTAAAGGCATGTACCACCACCGCCCGGTTGAAATATGTTTTTTATTGTTATTTTTATTTAATAAAAATAAGTTAAAAGGAGTTAAAAGGACAGTATACATAGTTCCAGGATGGTCTAGGTAGCAAGCATAAGGCAATGTTCTAAAAATATCCTTATTACTTAGAATTACAAAGTAAATTCTGTGGACTTGGAAGTCATTTCACATTATTTCTAATTCATTTCTGTGACCAGAAATGATAATGTTGCTCTACACATTGTGAACATACAAGGAATTATTGTAAGGACTTATGTTGGCTCCTGGAATATATTAAACACCATATAATTTTGTAATTCTTTGTTCTATTCCGCCCCTTTGCTGCTCTTTGCTCCTGAACAATGAGAAATTTACCCAGAGATTGTGTGAATCGACTACAGACAAAGAAATGGGTTTTGCAATAGTTGTTTCCTATAGCATCCTTCATGACAGGTACTTTATCCTCCCTCACAAAGGAAATGCATACCCAGTATTTGATATTATTTATTAGTATAAATGTGTTTGGGGGTGACATGGGTCTATTTTCACACTGATACACCTTATGTAATATGTTTTAAGCTTTCATTATTCATTTGACCATTATAGTTATCTTAGAACTCATGCTCTGCTCAAAGGGAGTATGGATTTCCCAGACTTTGACATTAGCAATAAACTATATGGTGTTTGAAACTTCCTTTGGGAATATTGCAATGCTTTATGCATTAGAATCTGTTATACTTGTTTTGACTTTTTGCCTTAAGCCAGAATATTATCCAGAGGAATTGTAGTATATGTGATTTTTTCATGGAACATTAATATGTCAGGAATGGGAATTTTATTTTATGAAGACTGTAGAATAACCAGTCATTTTCAAGAATGAAAATTAAGAACCATAAAATTAATATGTGTCTTATAATTTGTATCTTACTAGGCAACAATTTGTTGAAGCATAAAATGAACCTCACTCACTCATATATCAGCCAAAAAATATCAAAATCTGGTGCGTTGGAAAAGAGGATTTTTTGGTTTCTTTGTTTGTTTTTGATTCTTTATTGGGCATTTGTTTTTTTCACATACATTTGGAGGGAGAACTCATATTCAATGTGCTCCGTTTTTAGTATCAGCGACTATGCAGTCTTGATATCATTTAATAAAAATGCAAATACTAAATCAAGTTACATTTGCCTTTACTCATGTGATCACTAATGTGCTACTTCCCTTAAGTGATTTAAGCTCTGTTATTTTTATTGTTACGCATATAATGCCATGTACTGCTCATTGCCATTCTGTCACAGATGATTTTTATGACATGGTATCCATTTACCAGATATTAAAATCCTAACTTTTATGACATGCAAAAACTAAGCTGTTACTTCATAAAAAAAGTTATATAAAGGCAAATTTTTAACAGTATGGCTAAGATTTACATTTCATCTTTCATCTATGTCCTATTGAGCTAGGAGTACACATACTCATTTGGTTGTGATCTGAAAATATTTTATATGATTTATTTTCATAATAACTCTTTATTAGGCAGCTTCACTTGTAGCAAATAAAGGAGACTTGGGTTGTGAAGTTATTACCACTGGAAGAAATGGGACCAGAGTTGTGTTGCTGAGCTGGGGCAGGTGTTCACTGGAAACATAGCATGGGCCTACTGTGTGCTGATAGTTAACTTTTCAATAAATAGCTTTAATTAAGGGAATGCAAATATTTTTAAATTGTATATATTTCATATTCTCTCTCTTCAACTCTTCCTTTGTCAAAGGAAATATTCCTATTCAATTGCAGTGTAGAAACCTTGCCATATTAATTTCACACAGGGGAAGGAAGATTCTTGTTGCCTTCCATATCTCTATTAGGCCAATAAGATGAGGGTCTGATGTCCAGTGTTGTGCATATAGGAGACTTTTTTTCTTTCTGGAATTACTTTCCTTGCTAAATAGAGTCTGGTATAATTTAATATTATTAAGTGTCCCTTATGTCTCATGTCTGACTCTCACCATTATTATGGGTGATGTCATTCTGTATGCTGTGAAAATGTGTTGCTCTGATTGGTTGATAAATACAATGTTGATTGGCCAGTAGCCAGGCAGGAAATATAGGTAGAGCAAGCAGACAAGGAGAATTCTGGGAAGAGGAAGAGCTGAGTCAGGAGTCGCCAGCCAGACACAGAGGAAGCAAGATGTGAAGGCAGAGCTAAGAAAAGGTACCAAGCCACATGGCTAAACAGAAATAAGAATTATGGATTAATTTAAGTGTAAGAGCTAGTTAGTAATAAGACTGAGCTAATGGCCATACAGTTCATAAATAATATTAGCCTGTGTGTGTTTACTTGGGTCTGAGTGGCTGTGGACCAGGTAGGACACAGGAAAACTTCCAGCTACAAATGGCACCAGGGGAGGAGATGGGATCTGTGGGTGGTATGTAGAGTGAGTAGATAATTTCCTAATAAAGAAAAATGAAAAAAAAAAAGGCACCAAAATGTGGGACAAGAGTTTCCACCTAAAACCTGAGAAAGCTTTTTAAAAAAAACTTCTAAAATGGAGCTAAAAACAGCTTTCTAGTTGTGTCTCTCAGGCAAGTCATGTAGTATACATGTAGTCATACTGTAGTATGACGGGTTCACAGCAGTATGTGGGCTTGAGTGTAGCATGGCACATTTCTGCCTCGGTACACAACAGCATCACCAAGTGGCACAATGCACTGCATGGCATATTTAGATTTTGCTAATATAACACACACACACACACAAAGGTTTTGGGTCTGCTGGATGGAGGCATAGACCCCCTGCCTTCCAGACTCTGACGGTGAGGATGGCTCCCCCAAAGCTTGTGGTAAATGTAGTTCAGCCATTTTGGAAAGCTGAGGCAAGCAGAGCCAGCACCCAAAACTGCCAATTCAGTTCTAGTAATGCTGCAGTTTAAAGCAATAGATTCACAATAAGACAGATTCAGATAGGATAAACTCTAAAGAGTTTACAGTGTGTGTAAAAATGTACATAGGCTTGGAAGAGAGAGGAAAAGGAACATAGACAGTTATATAAAGAAATAGAAAGTTTTAAAAATTAAAGTCTTTAAAGGGAAAGTAAAAGTAATATAAAAAATAAGCCACATAAAGATGGAAATCACACTGAATTATATTGTCTCTGGGATTTTTTAACTGCAGAGAGACATTTGATTGTAAAAGCGGCTAAGTTAAACCAATATGTATATTTTAAAGGTATCTTGACTTCAAAATTTGAGTCTAAGGATATATTGCTTAGGAAAGGAGATTCTGTTTTTGTTTCCACAGGAAGCAAGAGGCTATGGATTTGTTCCAGGCTAAGACTGATCAGATTTGATCAAGCCAGACCTCCTGAACCTTAACATATGGTACCAATCAACAAACGTTATATAAGCCAGTCTTAACAGGACTTAACCATTATCTCAAATTTTTTCAGGATCCCCATAAGACTACCAGTGCCCCCTATCAGCAGAAAGTAGCCTAGAATTCTACATCCACATTCCCAAAAAATGAATTATGAATGTTTGTCTTTGATTGGGTTGTTAGTTACAAATTGTTATTGGTCATAGTCAATCTCTTTCTAAAATAACAAAGGGGGTATGATATAGAAATATAGGATATTGGTATGATAGGATAAAAGGGTGGATTGTTGAAACCACTTTTAAAGAACAACTTGTTTAAAATGTTTTACATTGGTATACATTTTAGCTTATTGATACAAATTTAAAGTTAATTTTGTTATACTATATGTATATTTCTACTCTTGTTTAAGGTATTATGTTTTTGCCCCTCATTTAAATTGTAATGGTTAATTAAGAAATACAGATTAATAATTAGTCTTCTATGATGGTCAAACGTATAGTCATGGTAAGTTTTCTAGATAAACATAGATATAATTCAATTAGGTAGATAATCTTCAAACACTTCAAAGACCTACAGAATATGGCTTTTAAAATGTTTTAAAACTTAAACTTTCTGGGCAATGAGACATATCTTCTCCTGGCAGCACCAGTTTACTTCAGAGAGGAGGATGGGTGTCAAAGACACTCCATTTGGAATTTATCTTCTTCTTGGAAAAAAAAATAGCCATTTGGGCAAGAAACTGTTCTTGCCTAGACTGCTGATAATATGGTGTATAAACTGGACATGTAGGACCCATAGAAAGGTAACCACAGAACTTTGCAAGGCAAGATAGTCCTTCAGGTTTCTGCTTCACAGAAGAAACTGCCAGACATTCTACAGGACACAGGAAGAAGGAAATGAGGGACTCTAGGCCTGTGGGCTGAATATGGATGCCCCAGCATTACAGAGGAACTTTGGGTTACTGTCCAGGCAGGCAGATGCCTCTGTTATTCTAGGTTTTTGGAAGTTGATTACAATGCTCTTTCTGTTTACTTAAACAATATTATAATCTTTCTGGGGTCTTTGGTGTAGTTGAAGACTAGATTGTTATAATTATGGTCTTCCTTGTAGATATGAAACCTTGGACTCACAAATATAAGATAAATAAGATATCTTCTTTGATTTTGCCAAATACAAATAGACTAGATATTATAACTATAACTGTTTTGTTGTATATAATTTTGCTGTGTTGAAGTTAAAAACTTCCTTTTGAATAGAAAGAAAGGGGGAAAAGATGGGTGATGTCATTCTGTATACTATGCAAATGTGTTGCTCTGATTGGTTGATAAATAAAGCTGTTTGGCCAATGATGAGGCAGAATGAGGTTAGGCAGGGCATTCTAAAGAGAGAGAGAGAGGAAGGAAAAAGACAGAGCAGGGGAGACACTGCTAGCTGATGCCAGAAGAAGCAAATTGTGAAAGTACCGGTAAGCTACAAGCTATGTGGCAAAGTATAGATTTATAGAAATAGGTTAATTTAAGATATAAGAACTAGATAACAAGAGGCCTGGCACAGCCATGATTTAAAAATAATATTATCCTGTGTGTTCACTTGGGTCTGAGCAGCTGCAGAGCAGGCAGGGCATAGGAAAACTTCAAGCTACACCATTATACTTGGGTATTATACAAATATATATTCATTTCTAAAATATACCATACCTATATTTGGAGAAAATTTTGAAAATCTTTTACTGTAAATTTGTCAGTCAATTATAATGGAAACACCTGATACATACAACTGAAAACAAGGAAAGATTCATTTTTCACTAATGATTGTAAAGATTTCACAGACTCAGAGAATCCCGTGGACATTTGATTCCATTGTGTCTGGGCCTCAGCTAAAGTTGAACTCTATGGCAAGAAGGGCATAGCTTAATAAGCTTGCTCGCTGTATGGTGAGCAGAAATGACAGAGAGAAGACAGTGGTGACTTTGTTAGGTTTTGTTCATTGACAATCTGTTACAAAGGTGTTTTTGTTTGTTTATTCATTTGTCATTATTTCATACCTCCTTTTCCCCCATCCCTGAACTTCCTCTTTCTATTTCCTTTCCTACTCATGTGTCCTTTTTGTGACCCCCTGACTGTAACTTCAATCTGTCTCCAGATCTTTCACTTTCTCTAACAACACCTATGTTCACACACACATACCTAAACCTACTCACTATTGTTTTGGTTTCTATGACACAGGATTCCAGCATAACAGCAAAAACCAAGTCTTATTCATATAAGAGAGAGATGTAAGGATATAATGAAAATGATTCCAGAAGATCATCATATTGCATGAAATAAGATAGACATAAGAAGATGAGTTCTGCAGGTTTTATCTCATATATGGGATCTCGTAACAACAAGAACAACAACAACAAAAAAAAAACCAAGAGCAGAAAGAGCACTAGAGTACTATTGGGGGATAATTGTGGTAAATATGATGGACTTATGTACATATAAGAATATTTATAATGGCAATCACTATTTTGTACATTTATGGTACGCCAACCTTTTATGCTTATTTACTGATCACTCTGCCCTATTGTATAGTAATCCTGTATGACTTAATGCATCAAGATAATAAAAAGTCATTCAGAAAGTGGTGAAACCAGATGTGCATACTCAGACTTTGCATTCTCCACAAAACTAAAAAACACCATATGTGTGTTTGGAGTCAAAGGATTTTTCCCAGTCAGTTTCTTGAGTTCTGCAGAAATACTGTGTGGAATCTCTTCCCCATTGTTCTTCCAGGGTACTCTGCATTGAAGCTCTCCTCGACGTCTTTCAGAAAATTCTCACCCTGTGTTTGCACAAACATTTAACTTGTCTGATTGGGCACAGACTACTACTAACTCGGCTGAGGTTTTCCTCTCTTTAATATGTTTAGTGGCATATATAAAACTGCTTACTGCTAATGAGGAAGAATTTGTCTTTGCATTTTTAGCTTTCCACTGCTCTGTTCTGTGCTCCTCACATCCACTGCCTTTATTGTCTGTTTTCACTACTGTAAAACAGAGAGGGGTTCTCCTGCCAGGACTTTATACATACAATACTTTTTTCCTAACTAAAGCTGAAAAGATAATTTCTGTTACTGATCATAAATATGGACTTCTGCTTTCTACCTCCTCTAGTAAGTATATTTGCTTCTTGTCTGAGTTAGTTTATGTTCAGAGATTATGCCAGCTTCTCTTTTACATCCTTTAATAAGATATTATCTCTCTCTCTCTCTCTCTCTCTCTCTCTCTCTCTCTCTCTCTCTCTCTCCCTCTCTGCTTTATTTATTCTCTTTCCTCCCACCCTCCCTTCTTTTATCTCTTCTATCTGACTCTATTTTACATCAGTATTTACCAAATTGTTAAATGATATACCTTTTACATACCTTACACATGGATACTTACAGGAAGTAAAATTAACCTGAGTCTAGTCAAATGGCTCTAGTGGACCTAGAAACCTCAACTTATAAAATAATGTCACAATTATGTTTCCCATATTTTGTCCTATATGTGCAAAATGCTGGACGGGTACTTCTAAGTTCCACTAAATTGTCAATATTTTTCAGATTTGCTGGAAAAAATAATGTGTTTTAATCAAGGAAACATATTGTTATTTTAATTTTTTATTCATACACCTTGGACCTTACACAGAGTCAACTGAGTCTTTCTAATATCAGACATTAAAAAGTTGAATTGCAGATGGACTTTTCTTTTGGGGCCTCCATTTCACAAAAAATGACACAGAGACTTATTAATTATAAAAGCTCGACCTTAGTTTAGGCTTGTTTATAACTAGCTCTTATAACTTAAATTAACCCATTTTTTTATTCTACGTTCTTCCACATGCTCGTTACCTCATCTCCATTTTATGCCCATCCTGGTTATTCTAAAGACTCTGCCTTTCTTCTCTCTGTCAAGAAGTCCCACCTATACTTCCTGCCTCGCTATTGGCCATTTAGTATTTTATAAAACCAGTCACGGTGACACATCTTCACACAGTGGAAAGGAATATCCCACAACAATGAATAGTTAAGTAATTCCAAACAAATACTAAAAGAATATATACATCTCATTTTGAGTTATTTCATCTCAACTTTGGCAGTTCTATTCTACCACATGTCCCCAGTAGATAAGTCAGTACTGGCCATGTGGCCCCCAAAGTGTGTCTTCCCTGAATAGAGAATAGAGAACCAATGGAGGAATGCTTTGTTCCTGAAGGCTTAAGTTATTGTTTGAAAGCAAATAGAAAGAACTTTTCAGAAACGTAACAGAGAAGTAACCATCTTCATTTCCAATCTAAATGCAGTGCAAAATAAAACAACATATACATATGGGGCTTATTTCCTACTGGTGACATCCATTTCTTTCTTTAAATCCCCCAGCAGTCTGTCCAGGTAGAGACAGTAATAAATTGTTCTCTAAGGACCAGTTGTAAGATAAAGCAATAGACCAATTTTTTTTTAGAAAGCTGGTTTTCTAGTAATTCTTGAATTATATTTATAAAATTAATGTTATTTTTCAAAAACAAATACACTAATAAAGCTTTTCTAACCCTAATTAAATTACAGTATGCTTAATATTTTTATGAGTAGTTAGTTAGGAATCTTTTTGTAGTGCTAATTACTTCCTAATTTATCTTTGCTAATAATTAGAGTATACTAATTTTCATATAAAAAGACAAAATGAACTACACATTGTGGCTTGTACCTACCACATAATATAATAACATTGTAAGTTTATTATGTTTAAAATGTATAACCTGAGTATAATCAGCTTAACCACTTATGTGTTTTCTCTCAAGGGATCCCATTATCGTGGCGGCCTTCTTAGGAATCCATAATCTGAAACTGAGCAACTTGTGAGATCTGTGACACTGACAATTCCTATGTTTAGATCCACTAAGTGCAGCATGATGATCAAACTGTGACAGCTAGTACTTACAAGATGTTTAAGACCTTCTGAATTTTCTTTAGATCAATTCAATGACTCTTTCCTTGTTAACCAAATCACCTTTATGACTGTAGAGGGAAACTACCTTACTTCAAATTAATAGCAGATTAGGGATGGTTTGTGTGCACACATATCAAGGTCAAGAGTACAGTGCTGCTTGAAACAGTGGTACAAAACTCTTCAAATATACTCATGTTTTGTCTGAACTAATGAGAAATTAATATACCTATGGGAGTTACAACTTGATAGTTTCAATTTTCTTAAAAAATAAAAAAGCAAAGCTTAATATAAAAGACAATATAGACTAAAATACATGAAACAAATATCTAAGGATGCAAACCTACTATGGCTTTAAGAACAATGAAGCCCAGGAGAATGCACAGATTTCTGAATACTGAGTAATGCTCATGCTCTATCTGGTTTTGTAGAAATGTACACAGTTGTTTTTCAGAATATTTAGCTTAAAAGGTGACTAACCAATGAGATTATTAATCACTTTGGCCTAACTCTTTGTATAGATTCCACACAGGAACATCTACTATAACTTGTATATGTACTATCACATGAAGATATTTATGTATTAATTTATCATCACCTACTGTTATCACTGTTGCATTGTTATATGACTGTAATAGTCTCATTAATGGATGGGCAACAAATGAGTACTGGGCTGAATGTGCCATTAGGCAGGATGTCAACCTGAAGAAACAAGGTCACTAGGGTATCATAGTATTTCTGGGAAGAGACACCACAACCAAGGTAACTTACAGAAGAAATTGTTTATTGGGATTTATACTTCCAGAAGATTGGAGATGGTCATGATGGAGAGCATGACGGCAGGCAGGTAGGCATGACACTGGAGTAGTAGCTGATAGCTTGCATCTTGAGACAACAACCATGAGGCAGAGAAAGAGCTAACTGGGAATTTGGGCTTTTGAAACCTCAAGCTGATTCCTAGTGACACACCTCCTCCAATAAGACCACACCTCTGTATCCATCCCAAACAGTTCCATCAGCCAGGGACTAAGCAGTCATATATCTGAGCCTATGCAGCCAATCCTCATTCAAACCACTACAGGAGGTGTACCTTAAATTGTATATCTTTCCTAGGAACCCTTTATCTTAGATCTTTATGCTACATGGCTATCATGAGATGAGTCGTTTTTTTCCCACCAAACATACCTTCCATTATATAATTCTGACTCACCAATGGTCTGTAACAGTAGATGCAACCATGAAGTGAGACCTTTGAAGCCATGAACAAAATACCTGAGCAATTTTAAGGTAGTCAGTTTTACTAGCTGGAAGCATAGGTAACTAGGTTTAGAAACATTCAGAAATACCATCTTCTACCAACCAAAACTTCAAAAACTGCACGGAGGACCAACTTAGGCCTAGAAGAGTGGTTCTCTACCTGTGGGTGGTGACCTGTTTGGGAGATGCTTATCAGATATCCTTCATATCTGATGTTTACATTTTAATTTATAACAACAGCAAAATTATAGTTATGAAGGAGCAACAAAATAATTTTATGGTTGGGGATCACCACAACATGAGGAACTGTACTAAGTGGTTACAGCATTAGGAAGGTTGAGAACCACTGGTCTAGAATATTATAGTTGACCTGGACCAAAATAGATTCTGAAATAGTAGAAGAGCAAAGCTAAGTTACAAAAAAGATATACAATTTGCCCAGGAAAATTATTGAATGAAAAATCAAATGAAAATTTCAGGAAGATGAAACATATTCTCTTTGATTGAAATTGGCTGGACGTGTTACGTTTTTGATGAACAGAAAAGGGTTAATAAACAAATGAAAAAAATGATTATAGTTAGATGTTTGGGAAACTATCAAAGTCACTCATGATATAATATGTATAAAACTTCTTTATGAAATGAATTTATTTTTTCTCCTATGACATAAAATTTATGTTGACAAAAGAAATTGGCATTTATACATATATGCATATATGTATACACAAACATGTATATATGTATGTATATGTGTGTGTGTGTGTGTGTGTGTGTGTGTGTGTGACTAAATAGGCACATATTTCTGACCCAAACAAAAGGTGTTACTGAAACAGAAAGAGTTACTGCTCTGCTTATTCCCTTCCTATCTTTGGGGAAGGGTAATATTTCAAATAAGTGTTTCATGTCACTGCCCTAAAACAGTGAAGGTAAACTGTCATCAGCTAGGATACAGATATTATTGAAAGTTTGTTCTTTGTTTACCATAGTATAGAATTCCCTAGACAAGTTTTATGACTTTATTCACTTAACAAGGCTACTCACTTAGATTTTGGTAGTCAGGTATTAAGTCCCCTTTGCTGAACTGTAACTTAATTGCTTGCTGGCTTATACTGCAATCTCTTTCACACATGATCAGAGACTGGATATGTTTGGATATCGTACAGAACTGAGAAAAGCAGACCATGGTGGACTGGAAAGGTATTGTTTCCCCCAGTGAAGCCTTGCCTGCAGCAATCAATGGCCTTGCTTCATCACATTCACATTGACAGGGAAGCAGAACCTACAATGATCAGAGACACACTTCCCAGCTGGAAAGCTCACACTGTTTTTGAGAATTTATGAATGCAGAATTCTATAGGATTTAAAGACAAGACTTTAGAGAGTGTAGTGGACATTAGAACAAGTATACAATTTAAAAAATAAACATTTATTTCAAAATCACTCTAGGGTATCTGTATGTTCATTAAAAAGGGGAAAAGTGTTAAATAAAAAACTGGGCAAAGAGGACAGGTTTGCTAACGACTGAAATCTACCAGCTACCTGAATAATTTTCCTCTCAATATTCTGATAATGGCAACTCACAAAGCTCTACAGAGTGGATCCATTGTATTCAATTAGGTACAAAGAAGCAAAGTGGCTGAGTATGGGAGATTCTGCACCTGTACCTTGCAAGTGGATCATGAAAAGAAGAAAACTACTCATATTATAATAAATTATAAGAAGATTACTGATATTTCTCTCTAATATAAAGAAAAACAAAACTTTATTTTGAGTAGTAAAATATAATTATGTATATGATAAGGTAGATTCCAAAAGAAAGGATGAAGATATAGTCCCTGAGTTAAAGTGTTTATAAAATAATGTTTATGATCATTAATGCTTAGATATGAATTAAATTAAAATTATAGAGAAGTTGCTGCAGTTTTATATGTCAACTAAATATACTAATAGTTTAGAGGTTTTCTTAAGGAATCATTCAACCTTATAGAATTTTGTATTTTGATTTTCAAAAAATTTTACTTTATAGCAGCATTTCTGAGATTGTTTTGAAAAAGGTAATGTTCAATAATTGCATATAAAACTAATAATATTTCTGTTCTGTTTCACATTTCATATATATAAAGATGTAAAAATAAAGCTCTTGGCCCTCCTTTAATCGTAGTGCATCAAAAAGTAGGTAAAAACAAATATTTATTGAATCTATGAATGTTTGCATTTGAATATTGTTCAACTGGCTTCTAGCTCAAAGTGACTTTGGGAATGTTTTACTTTTTGAGTGCCAAGTTTGTTATGCAAGCAGTTTACAAATTAGATGAAACAAATGCCTATCCTCTGTTAAATTGCTGAGAAATCAGTGACTTACATATCAACACATACTTACATAGTTTTATAAACTTGTCTGTGCTTCTGCAGTCATAAACCAGTTGTTTTGTCAAATTCAGATCAATTATTACCTCCTTCTGTTTCACATGCTTAATTGAGAGCTTGTCCATTGCTTGAAGTATACAATGTTCTTTCTCAAAAGGCTGTCCCTCATATTTGCTTTTGTTCAAAATTAGTTACAAGAATTATCCCAAGTCATGGTGAATATTAATTTACAAACGTAATTAATGTGTGTTGCCTCTGGCCTTGGAGCAGGATGACATTAGTAGTTGGCCTCACCAGGATGAAACTTATTCTTTTCCCATTACTGTTCTGATTGGAGTTTCCATTTATATATATTTACTTACTATATAAACCTAAAAAAAAAGGAAAAGTAAAATTTTCAGAAAAAGAACACCATATAAGGCTGCCAAGTTCATAATGAAATTTAGATAAGTGGGGTTACTTCAGTAAGGACTTTAGAATCAGTCTAATGCATCACCTAGTGTGTTTCAATATAATGTATGTGTATGCCCCTATGTATGACTCAGTAGTTTCTTAAAAGAAACATGAGCAAGAAAGAGAAAAGCAGGGAAGTTTTGTATAGGTCAGGGAGTGATTTAACACTAAGAATAAAAGCATTCGTTTCCTCCTATGGTGGCCGAGTTAACTTGAAATTGGTATGCGATCAGGATGGTCAGGATTTGTTCAGAGAAAGCACCCATAGGGAAAGGCTTGGCTGACATTTATGGTGTAACTCATTTGTTGTACTTGAAATCTCTTACAATTGAGCAGAAAATAAAAAAGATTTTGTGGAGCCAAGGATGAGTGGTTTGGCCTAAGTTAGGGCATGAAACTGAGCCCAGATGTGTGTGAGAGTATAATCTAAGAAATCAGCCTACCTCAGACACTATGAAGAGAGCTGAGTCTACAAGCCAACAAAATAGTTTTAGCAGAGCCCAAAGAAACAGAGCCACAGCAGTGACTGTCAGAAAAGTTACAGTCTGACATTTGACAATCCCATAGTCTTCAGCACACAGCAGGATAGTACATGTTTAAACACATTTTGCATTTGAAAAGTCCTTATAGATAAGTAATTTCTTATCATTTATGTTGTCATAACTCCATATCTGGAATTTCTCTAAATCATAGCCTTTTTGATCTTACTCTTATACTGTCTCTGAATGAACAAGCCCTGGCTGGCAGAAAAGAGGGGAAAGCATTGTATTGCAGCTTTCATGTATCTAATCTATTGATATGGCAGAAATGCCACCAGGTATCAGGTTTCATCAAGCCTAATCAATGTGACAAGATTGACAAGATGAGGTGGTCTCACATCTATAAAATTGTGCTACAGTTCCAGCCTCATGAGATTGATTTTTAAACTCTACATGGTAGCTAGCTCACACAGTATAACATTGTTTATTTTCATTATTTTTTTGACTCTTCTCCTGAAGGGCTTATACTAGCCAGGTCTTGAGAGAAAATGATTCTACCTAATGTCCCTTAGAAGCTTCTAGCACTGTCATGAGCAAGTATCAAACTCCGAGAATATTAGAGCTAAGACATGCATTGCCTCACAATTTTGGAGCATTGTGACATGAACGTCTAGGGAAAGTCATGCACTCTGTCTGATGCTCTGCAGGGAAAATCTTCTTTGAGTTTCTCAGATTTTCTTTCTATGTTTGGAATTTCTTAGCCTGGAGATAGATCTCTCAAGAAACATGTGTTTTCATACTGTTATATTTGGTGTTGTTCCCTTGTCTAAATTTCTAATTTTTATAATAGCTATGTTGTATATTGGTCTCCCTACTAACCACTCTTTAACCAGACCACATTTTTCAGTACTCTATTTCCAAATGAAGTCCCACCTTGGGTATGAGCAGCAAGTATTTGGGGATAAGGCACAAATTAACTCACAAAATCCTGCAGCGTGGATGCAGGGACTAAGATTATTGTGTAATGCATTTCTATATCGGTGACCAGCTTTGAAGTAGATTCTTCTGCAAGATTCCAATATGGCGACGTCATTGTGATTGAGTGTACTAAAAGACTTCTCCAGAAATTATAATGGTAGGGGCTATAACTGCTAGCGTTACTGGCCTTTCCCTTGCCTTGTGTTGACATAACCCCAGCTTGGTTGTCAGTGTATGGTGCCATCAACACCTGTCTGTGGAGAAACACTGAAGTTAAGATGTGGAAAAATGAAGGATTAATTAAACCGGAAAAAGAAGTTTGCCGAGATTTGCAAGATTCTGGATTGCTTCCTAGGTGGCTGCTCAGTTTCTGCTTGCTAACTTCAGTTTGCCACCTTTGCTAAAAAGGTAAGTCTGACCTCACTTTTAAAGTTATCATGAGGATAATTTGTGTTATATTACACAAAATGGTCCTAATATTAAAAGATTAATCCCTTTTGCCTCTAAACATATGATTAACCATAAATTATCATACTAGGACCAGATCATGTCTTTCAAAAGCCTATTAAAAAACAAATTAACCTTTTCTCTCTGGGTTGCACTCCCTTGTTAATATGAAAATCAGGAGTCACTCAGAACTCTTAGCTTTTGTAGTCCTATCTGTGTTCCTTTGTGTTGTTCACATTGAGTTGTCACGGGAGAGTGAGTCACACCAGCCTAATTAATTTAGTAAAGCACCAATTAAAAACATGGTCTTTGGGAAATCTTGTCCGAAGTGTCTTGAATTTCAGAAGATGTTTTCTTATTACCCATGGCTCCACACAGATAATTTGTGTCATGCTGTGGGTAAGGGGACACTTGCTTATTGAGTAAGACAATCTGTAGGGGTTTTTTTCAACCAAAATACCACTGAGTTTATTTTGTGTTAGCCATCTACTTCAGGGAATGGAGCCTACCTACCCTTAAGTGTGGTGTATATACCCAGTGAGACACCATTGGAGAGAACTAATTCCTCCTTTGCAAGCAGATGTCAATTGTAGATAACTTCTTAGTTAGTCATGGGAATCAGTGTCTATTTCTTCCTATTAGCACTGGGACCCAATCTGTCTTGAAGACAGTGCAGGCCCTGGACATGCTGCCACAGTCTCTGTGAGTTCATATGTATGGACAATCTGTAGTTTTTATTGCAAGTTAATTTACATGTCTCTAGTTTTAAGGAGGGTATACTTTTTAGGTGTTTTTTGTAAATATTTGCCACACAGCAAAAATCACTGCAAAAATTCTTGTTTTAACAATGTGGTGGGATTTTTTTTTTTTTTTTTTTTAGTCTTTGACTTATGTATGTTCTTCTTACAGTAGACCAATTGATCTAAACAAATACTGGAGACACCCTTTTTCATCCTTCATATCATAATCATTTGGATTGAAGGACTATAACACGGGATATTTTAAAATTAGTATAATTTTCAGGTATGGTAGTCCATGCCTATATTTCTAGTACACAGAAGCAGAGGCAGAGGCTCCCCTATTCAAAGTCAGCTGGGGTTAAATAGAGAGTTCTAGGTTGGCCTGAGCTACATAGAAACATCCTATAGCTCGAAATAAGAATAGTAACATGAAGACTAATGTGATCTTTAGTTTTTGTTCTATACTTGGAGCTGGTGCTGTTAAAATAAAACAGTCATACATGGATCTCCTCATAGGATCTGTAAGTCTTGTGTCAATATCTTCAGTGGATTTATAATATACAGAATGGGGAAAGAATAAGCAGAGAATTGATTGTTCTAAGAAAGAGGTCAGCATATGTTTTAGGTAATGGAGGAATAGAAAATACCTTAGTCTTTCTGGACCACAGAGTTGTCCCAGTGGTTGGATCATAACTGTTTACCTCTGCAATACAACATGGCACATAGTGATTGGCAATATAGAAATGAATGGACTGTCAGTGCTTTAACAGAACATTGTTATAAAGCACTCTTGTATGTAGAATAAGTTTGGTGTAGGTGTGGTGACTTTTCAGCTCAATGTCCAGCAAGCAAAACATTTACCACTCTCATGTTTGAACTTCTCATCCTAAAATGAGGTCAGACTGAGGAATTCAGAGGTTATCTTAAACTTTCCACATCTATGTTTACAGAAGAAAATAGGAAATTGTCAGACTAATTCTAGACTTAGGTAGCTGATTTAATGATGTTATCTTTTAAAATATCCCAATTAGAAAATGGATGAGGGCTTTTCTCTGTATGTATAAATGCTACCTGGAGTAAAACAGAATTGCAAACATCTATGACATTCAGGATTTCAAGTTGGGGACCTGGGGTAGTGTGGTGATATATTGTGTCCCCCAATATATTGTGCATTCTAATAAACTTATCTGGAGTCAGAGGACAGAGCAGCCACTAGATAGACATAGAGGCCAGAAAATGGTGGCACACACACACCTTTAATCCTATCACTTGGGAGGCAGAGATCCATCTGGATCTCTGTGAGTTTAACGCCACACTGAAAACAGCCAGGTATGATGACTCACGCCTTTAATACCAGGAAGTGATGGCAGAAAGCAGAAAAGTATATAAGGCGTGAAAACCAGGAACTAGCTGGTTAAACTTTTAGGCTTTTGAGCAGCAGTTCGGCTGAGATTCATTTGCATGAGGACTCAAAGGCTTCCAGTCTGAGGAAACAGGATCAGCTGAGGAATTGGCAAGGTGAGATGGCTGTGGCTTGTTCTGCTTCTCTGATCTGCCAGCATTCACCCCAATAACTGGCTCTTCTAAGATTCATGCTACAGGGTAGACTCCATGTTTACTATGTACAAAGCCATGTGCTTAATCTCAAGCAATACAAAAAAGATATCAATTAACAAATCCCTTTTAATTCACTAATTATTTCATTCATATCCTCTGTTTTAGGAGAGAGAAAAATTATAATACCACTTAGAAAGATGTAAATCAAAAAGGTATTTTTCAAACTTGCCTATGGGAATCTGAGTACTATAGATATAAATATTGGTTGAAGACCAAAAGGCTATAAGGCATGCATACTGGAAAAATATCTGGCTTCCACAAAAATATTTTTACAAAAGGTCAAAACATCACTGGAGAAATTCTCTTTGTCCTAACACCTCATTACCCAGCAATGCAAAATAAATAGGGCACTGCTCTCTATTGGCTTGTCTCTTTTCCTCTGTAGCTAAACGTGGCCTAAGGCAGTTCTTCAAACAGTAGGATCCTTGAATGTGTAATTGTTGCTTGAATAATTTTCCATTCTCATTACCCCTGTCTCACAATTACTCCTTACACTTCACATTACATGTTGGATCTGGATTTTCACCCAAAGTCATCCATGGCAAAGGCTTTGTTCTCAGCTAGTGACAACAGTGGAAGATGGTGTAACTCTAGAAAGTAGTGCCTAAGATGAGGAAGTGGGTCACTGAGGACACACCTTTAACAAGCACATTTCATTGAAAATATTCTCTCCCCTTACCCCTTTCTGTCTCTGTGACCTTGGGAGGAACAGCTTTACTTCACATTTCACTTTTCTCCATGATGGTCTGCCTCACCACACGAATTCACAGCAACAGAATTAAACAATAATTTTTTCTCCTTTAAATTTAGATTTTCTAGTTATTTTATGACAACAATGAAAAGCAAATATGTTTGAATATTATTTAAATATGCCCGGTATACCATCTTTTTTATCATAACAGAATCAATTATCTATTTTCAGTTTTACTATCAAATGCACACATATTGAGGGGAATCTAATTACACTACAAATTGAAACTATTGAGGTTCAAGTAATCAATTTTCCTGGTTCTTACACTGTCTTAGTTAGGGTTTTTTATTGCTGTGAAGAGACACCATGACCACAGCAACTCTTATAAAGGAAAACATTTAATTGGGGTGACTCACTTACAGCTCAGAGGTTTAGTCCATTACCATCAAGGCAAGAAGCAAAGCAGCATGGCAGGCTGACATGGTGCTGGAGAAGGAGCTGAGAGTTCTTAAATCTTGACCCACAGGCAAGAGGAAGCAGTCTCAAACACTGGGTGTGGCTTGAGCATATATGAGACCTCAAATCCCATCCCTACAGTGACATACTTCCTCCAACAAGGCTATACCTGCTCTAATAAAGCCACACCTCCTATTAGTGCCACTCCCCATGAGCTTATGAGGTCCAATTACATTTAAACTATCACATACTTTTTTTAAACTTTTATTTCTATGTTTGTGAGATTTTCTATGGAAGGATATGCCACCTATGTGCCAGTGTCCACAGAGTCCCAAAGAGAATGCAGGATCCCCTAGATCTGGAGCTACAAGCTTTTATGGGGTACACAATGTAGGCATTGGGTACATGTTGGGTACACAACTCTGGGCCTCTAGCAGAACAACAAGAACTCCAAACAACTGAGCCATGTCTCCATCTCGGTGCATAAATTTTATTTCTTAGATGTTCTTAGAGGATCTTTTTACTTCTGCTTGAACTCTTTTAATGAAGGCCCCACTCATATTTAGGTAATGAGAATTCTACATATTTTAGTGTAAGCTTCATGATTTGGACATGCCCTCTGTAAAATTTGTTCCAAGTGTGTTTCTTTTTATAGAGTCCCATTCAGAGATTTTTTTCTATCATGAACAAACACCTTGCTACTTAAATGTACTTTCCCCTATTAATATTGTAACAAGGGGCACAAAAGTTTGTTATATAACTTGACTTACTATATTTGTGTTACTATATTGATCTGTGTTGATTACTATTTAAATGTATGTGACAAAAACACCCACCAGAAATTACTTAAGGAAGGCGGGCTTTAAAGTTTGAGTGGTGACTGACACTGAGAATACCGTCTGTGATGGCATGTGAGGCACGATGGTGTGAGCTGTTCACATTGGATGGGCAGTTAGGAAGCAAAAAGAAGTGACTGTTGGTGTGTTGGTGCATTGTTCAATTAATCTTGTTTTTACTTTTTTTGTACCTTGGACACCAGCTCAGGTGATGTTGATATTCACTTTCAGGATGACCTTTCCATTCTTATGCAAATGTGTCTGTACAACCTGCCACAGATATACCCAGAAGTGCACATCCTAGGTGGTACTTAATGCGATTTATAGTGATGAACAACCATCAGAGTAGGAAGTAGGAAGTTGATGCATTGCATACGTCCATAAGGCAGAAAATACTGCAATCTTGTTATGTTGATGTTTTCCTATTTGCAATAAGGGAATACAGAGAAGAATATAATTTCATGAGCATGATCCCACATATTGGATTGGCCTTTATGACTACAATGCCTGTTTGAGGGAGTCTAATAATTCACCCTCCCTGGTCAACTGATAGAATATAAAATTATTATCACTTTATCAGATAAATATCTCACATCAAGCACAGACATCTTTTCTACCAGAAAATTTCATTGAACATAATTATTATTTATGTTATTAAAGTTTCTGTCTCTGCTCATTGCGAATAACAAGGCTTGACGAATTGAGATGGCTTCAAGATTTCTGTGCAGACATTTGTTTGGTTTGTACAACAACTCAATAGCTACTATAATACAATTTAAAATCTAGTTTTTATTAAAGTCTCTGAAATATTATTGAATATGCTGGAAGTTGTGAACATTAGTCGTAGAAAAATCCTAAAAGATTATTAAATTAGTTTAACATTTGTTTAGCTCATTTTTTAAGACTGCCTAAAACTTCAAATTGTTCAAGCAACTTTACATTTGTAGTAATTTATGAGCTCCTTAAAATTTTTATGTATGCAGACATTACTAGCAGATAGGGTATTAGTAATTGAAGTATATTGCTGTACAGTTAGTCTCCAATCCATTTCCATAGGTTCCATATCCATAGTTTGGAAAATCACAAAATGAACATATCTGAAAAAAATGATTGTATACAAGATTGCATATTTTTTACAACTCCCCAAAAGTACAGTATAGTAACAATTTTATAATATTTTCATTTTATTGCTTTAGTAGGATAGTACTTATAATAACAGAAATGATTTAGAGTATATACAAGAATGGACCTGAGTTCTATGAAATACTACTCCACTTTAAATGAGACTTAAACAAACGCAAGGTTTTATCTGCAGGGTGCCTTGGGATAATTTTCCCACAGACATTACCAAGCCTTATAAATTAGAACACATTCCACCCACCTGTCAAGGAAAGATGGACCTAAAAGCAGAGGTAGAAAATGGCCATTCATTTTGATAAGAATATTGATATCATTGTCTATTCATGAAAATATACATTAACTCATGAATATATTTATTAGTTGTGTTCAACAATGCTTGGTTTCATAAAGATTATTTATATTAATCTGGTAAATCATGTTTGAAAGTAGATCATATAATAAGTGTCTTGCATTTTGATATACATTAATGAAACCATATTTACAGGCCCAGAAAATTTAATAATTTAATATTTGAAAGCACAGTGAGAATATAACCAAAGAATTTATTATCAATTTATTATTTTCCAGAAGTACCTAACTTTGTAGTACCATTAGTGTATTTCTGAGTTTGTTTCTTAACGTGTTTTGAAGCTTTTGGCTACTAATCTTTCTGTAAGTCTGCTGGATTGACCAAGAAGAATGCCAAAGACAAAGTGAGATTTACATGCTTGAGCTTGAAGAAAAGGGACAAGGAGACAGAGAAAAATGTTGTCCATTAGAAAAGAAATTATTTCCACTGGGATGTATCTATTAAGAAAGGTATTTTTATATCCTCTATTGAAATTATTCATCAGTTCCCATTGGGATTGCATCACATAGAAATAGCAAGGCTTAAGGCAAAAGGTGAAAAGTTTCAGTAATATTAAAATGACCCTGTGAAATTTTCAAAAGAAATAGGGGATGCTTCCCTAATAAGGACATTAATAACTTGTGAGTGTGTTGTCACATTTAGGGCAACAATTTATAGTCCATTTCCCCAAGTATCGGGATTTCTGAATTTACTTAAGGAAAACATGCAGAAGAAACAAAATCTAAGCAAAATCATGGTTGAAACTATTTTCAGGTCAAAGTAGTTGATTCTGGCCAATGAGATGACTCAGCAGGGAAAGGTTCTTGCCACCAAAACTACCAGCCTGAGTCGTCCCTCAAACACCATGTGGTGGAAGTGAGAAATGACTCTCACAAGTTTTCCAACCTCTACACACGTGCTGCATGTGTGCGCACAATCAATCAATCAATCAATAATATAATTTTAAGAAAGAGATGATTGATTCTTTTCCGACAGTATTTTAACAGCTTTTTCTAAAGTGTTCAGTTCTACATGTGGTCATATCTAAATTCAGCTTATTGAATTACTTCATGTCTCTCATTTGTAGCTTTGTCATTATTAATGGTTTAATAGTAACAGCAACTTGGCTAACAGAATGACTGTTGTATACAGTAATTTCTATTTCTTTTATTTTTAAAACAAAATTCTTTTGCTCCTTTACCATTTTTAAGGTATTGTATGTATTCCATCATATATGTATTAAGAGAACTTTGGTTACAATGGTCACAAACCAAATTCTACCCAGAATAGGCAGAAGTGATGCTAATGAATGTACACTAGTCACAGGAGGAACAAGCTTGTGTACTAAGAGCTAAGCAGTTTGGGCTCTGCTAGCTCTTCCAAGTGCATCAGACAACTTCCATAATCCTTCATGCTTCAATTTTGTCCTCTATAAGGTTGAAAGGAATATATACCTTAATTCATAGGAGTATTGTAACAAATAAGTGATTCAGTTTTAAAGTGTATCAAATAAAGCATATAACGTTCCCATTGGTTAATTTCCATTCATTTAGTATGTATATAAGTACTTCTAAAGTTAAGAGTAGATTTTCATTAGTAAAGCATTTGCCTTAGTTGGTTTTATAGGAAGGAAATGGATTTGTATTTCACTGCTTGCTTTTCTGGAGATGAGTGATCTCCCTTGAGAGACCATAGGCATCTCATAACCTAAAACAATGAAGTACGTGGGGATAAAGAAAGAACAGACATTGCCCACTAAATTAGTGCCATGTGAGCTAAGCATGTCCACTTTACTAGTTCCAATTAATCTAAACATTCAAGAATATACAAAGCCCATACACTGGTAAACAAAAGCATCACATCTAGTAAATACTTCTCTATGATAGAATGATTCTTGGCACTGCTGACAATTGGCAAAGGGGATCTGCAACACCATGATATACTAAAAGAACAGAATTTTAAGTACAAGAATATATAATCTGGGAAATCTTTGGAGTAGTCCTTGGTCACTAATTCTTATATTTCAGTCTTAGACAAATTTTGAAAGTAGAATAAAGTAAGCACACATATTCTCTTTTTATGTTCTAAGGGACAACATCCAGACATAATAATCAGCTATCCCTAGATAAATAGAATGCATACATATCGAGTTTAACATTAGGGATGTTTCTCACATGCTCTGTAAACTGAAACTGTGAAGACCCCATGCTGAGCTCTCTGTAATCTGGAGACCCATGAAAGCTAATGATCCAATGTGAAGTAGTAGGAACTGGCAGGCCAATAGTGTAGATTCTAATCTGAACATGACCTGGAACCTGATGAGTTAGGACAGATATCAGTGTCCTGGTTAATAAAATTTAGAGTCAAATGAGCCTTCCTATTCTTCCTCTGTTTATTCACTTCTTCACTCTCAATTCTGTTATTTGATATGCATGCACTTTTGGAAGGGCCATCTGATTGCCTCAGTAATAATTCAAATGCTGATCTTTTTCAGAAATACCTTCATGCGTATACACACACACACACACACACACACACACACACACACACACACACCCTAAAATAATGTCTGTTTAAGTATTTAAACATTGTTTAGCCAAGTAAAACTGACACATAAAATTCAGTATCACAATGGATTAATGGAGCCAATGGACCTCTCTGTTATCATTTCAAAGCCTTTAAAGGCATGTGGAATCAGTTTACCAATTAGACCATGATTCTTGGAAATTCACTAAGGGCCTTGTGAAAGAGACAAGGAATGAGGGAATCCTTCTATAGATCTGAGTTATGGATTATAGAGTGAAGAATTTCTTCAGTCTCTGTTGTCTACTGCTTGAAAAATGCCCTCCAGTGAACAAAGAAAATCAATGGCCTGAAAGAGCCAGAGGGTACACTCCTTTCAAGCCTTCTTTCACCCTCTTTGCAGCAACAACAACAAAAGACCTGGACCGGGGGATGAGGAGTGGTGAGCCGTATGCTGAGCCCTCCTTCTATTCTGCGGTGGCATATATTCTATGCGTTTATTCTCACATAAAATCCAGCATTTATATTTTCACTCCTACTGCTCTCTTTATTGTCCAGTCTATTGCTCCAAAACAAAGGACTTAGACGTCTTGTCAAGGACACCCAGGAGCCTTCTATAGTAACAATAGCTTATAAGACTCTAAACAGGACATTATCATCCTTCAAAATGAATTATGTTTGTTAGGCCCAGAACTTTACAAAGTTAAAGATGGAATTACAATTTTTATTTGTTTGTGAAATATTTTTAGCAGTTCTTGAAAATTTCATCAAATGTATTTTGATCTACTCACCTCTCACTGCTCCCTTTAGTCTCTCCCAGTTCTACTTCCAATCCACCTACCTAACTGCCCCCCCCAACTTTGCTTTCACTATTTTTTAATGGAAATATGCAATTACTATAACTTGTGCTGTCCATATACTTCTGGGTGCAGGGTCATCTACTTGAGCATGGTTGGCCTACCGAGGAGCCACATTCTTACAGAAAACCGCTTCTCCCTGATAGAAAGTCAGAAGCTGTCAGCTGTTCATAGCTCTTCAATTATGGTTGGGGACATCTGAATCCCCTCCCACTCCATGCTAGACTGTTGACTGGCTTGATTTTGTGCAAGTCTTTCCAGGCAATCACAGCTGCTCTGAGTTCCCCAGTGCAGCTGTCTTAGCATGTCCAGGAGACACAATTTCAACCAGTCTTCCTGATCCCTGTCTCTTACAATATTTCATCTCCTTCTTCTAGAATGGTCCTTAGCCATGGATTGGTTGTTACATAGAGGTTATAACTGACCTCTCCACAGCCACTAATTCCCTGCATTCTACCTGTTCTAGTTGTACCTCCAACAAACCACCGTTCACTACACACAAAAACAAAGCAAAGCAAAAAACAGTTTCTGACGGAAAAGTCAATACTTTAATCCATGAAAAAGTTGAATGAAGCCTCTTCCTTGAAGGATAATGCTGCTTTTACATTAACCAGTTATCAAGAGGAATCAGAAATGCTGCACAAAACTTGGCAGACCATGCTTCCAGAACTCACCATGAGCTATCTGAATCCGGGAAATGATATTTTAAAGTTGGGCATTTGTTACATTGTTTGCTTCCTTAGCAAGTCCTTGAAAATGTTTATCCTGGACCTGTTGTATGAACCTCATCTGTTAAGACTCTTTAAAATTTGTTTCATCTTACCTGAAAGCTACTAGACTCCAGATGTTATTTCAACTGGGCATCAGACTAATCTGGAACAAACTTAAAAATCTGGTGTTTTTACAGAGCCAACTACAGAGAGAGTTAAATGATCCTCGATATATAGGAACTAGGTCCCTTGCCAATTGGTGGCAATTGCTGAAGATAAGGTCTCTTGCCCCTGACTTTTCCACTAAGAAATTTAGGGCCTCATCTGTCAAGAGGAGATGAGACAGGAAGACATTGTCAGACACATCAAATTATGAGCCATAATGAGTGTTAATTCTCAGACCCAGCAACCAGAAAATGGATGACATGTGACTACCCTGGACCACCCCTAGGATATACAAATACCCTCTACCTAACAAAAAATATTAACCATTTTGGACAGTCAAAATGGGTTATCCCTTTCTATACTCTTCTTTTTTCCTTTTGGATAAGCAAAAAGCCTTTGACCCAGGGATGAGGAGCCCCTGCTTGCTTGCTCTGGGCTGCTCGCATCCTGTAAAATGTATTCTAAGACTTTGCCCTCTCCTTTAATAGACCTATATGTTCAACTCTACTACTCTGTTTCTTGACCTATTCATTGTTCAAGAAATGAGGAGCCATAACCTGGACATCTCACCATCAGATGCCCCTGACAACCAACTCGGTTAGTACACCTATCAACATGGCCCATAAAGAAGAATTGGATAAAACTAGTGGTATATGGCTTAAATGGTTGGGAACAGTGTCATCCATAATATCAGTCATTCAGGTGCTTAGGGTCAAAGGGAGTATGGAATCAACTCTCTAAAACAGTAGCTTAAATATCTATATGCTGCTATTTTAACAGATTCCCAATTCCATTTTGAAATGTGCTTTTTGCTATTTAGGCCAGAAAGTTTGTTCAGTGTTTAAGAGGACATGTTCCTGTTGTAATGCACATGAGTTTTGGTCCCAGTGACTCACAACAATCTGTAACTCCAGTTTCAAGGTTTTTAACACCTTCTTCTGACATTTGAAGGTACCAGGCATGAACATGGTACACATACACACATGGAGGCAAAACACTCATACATATAAAATATAATAAATAAAGAACAAGTAAAGATGGGGTCATCCTTGTGGATTCCTGAGAGCTTCTCCGGCACCTTGCCTCTTCCTTCTCCCATGATGTCTTCATTTATCATATCTCTTTCCTTGCTCTACCACTCTGTCCCTGTTCTAGTTCGACCCTCCCATTTCCTTATGCTCTCATCCCCCATCTTTGCCATCTATTACCCCCCACTCCCAGATTGCTCATGTAGATCTCATCTAGTTCTCCTTCACTGGATAATCTATGTATCTCTCATAGGGTCTCCCCTTATTAGCTAGCTTCTCTGGAGTTGTGGGTTATAGTCTGGTTATCCTTTGCCTTACTTCTAGTATCCACTTATGAGTGAGTACATACTATGTTTGTCCTTCTGAGTCTGTGTTACCTCACTCAGGATGATATCTTCTAGTTCTATCCATTTGCCTGCAAATTTCATGATGTCATTGTTTTTTACTGCTGAGTAGTACTCCATTGTGTATATGTGCCACATTTTCTTTATCCATTCTTTAGTTGAGGGACATCTAGGTTGTTACCAGGTTCTGGCTATTACAAATAATGCTGCCATGAACATAGTTGAGCATGTGTCCTTGTGGTAAGATTGAGCATTCTTTGGGTATATGCCCAAGAGTGGTATATCTGGGTCTTGAGGAAGACTTATTCCCAATTTTCTGAGAAACCACCATACTGATTTCCAAAGTGGCTGTACAAGTTTGCATTCCTCCCAATAGTGGAGGAGTGTTCCCCTTGCTCCACTCCTCTTCAGCATAAGCTGTCTTCAGTGTTTTTGATCTTAGCCATTCTGACAGGTGTAAGATGGTATCTCAGAGTCATTTTGATATGCATTTCCCTGATGAAAGGATGTTGAGCAATTTCTTAAATGTCTTTCAGCCATTTGAGCTTCTTCTGTTGAGAATTCTCTGTTAAGCTCTGTGGCCCATTTTTTAATTGGATTGTTCAGTATTTTGAAGTGTAGCTTTTTGAGTTCTTTATATATTTTGGAGATCAGCCTTCTGTAAGATGTGGGGTTGGTGAAGATCTTTTCTCATTCTATAGGCTGTCCTTTGTCTACTGAATACCCTAACTGTCATCATAGAGCCTTCAAGCAGTGACTGATGGAAGTAGATGCAGAGATCCACAGCCACGCACCAGGCTGAGCTCTGGGAATCCAATCAATGATAGAGAGGAGGGTTTATATGGACAGGGGACATTGAGATCATGATGGGAAAATGTGCAGAGATGACCACTCACACTAGTGGAAACCCATGAACTGTGGACTAATAGCTGTGGAGTCCGCATAGGACTAGACTAGGCTCTCTGGATATGGGAGACATGTTTGGGGGGCCCTGAGGCAGGGGGATCGGGATCTGTCCCTGGTGCATGGGCAGGCTTTCTGGAGCCTAGTGCCTAGGGTGTGACACCTTGCACAGCCTTGGTGCAGGGGGGAGGGACTTGGACCTGCCTCAGCTGAGTGTGCCAGGCTCTGTTGACTCCCCATGGGAAATCTTGATTTGGAAAATGTGGGGATGGAAGATGGGTTGGGGAGGAAGGCTGGGGGATTGGGAGAGGGAAGAGGGGGCATCTGTGGTTGGTATGTAAAGTGAATAGAAAATTTCTTAATAAAATAATGAAAAAAAGAACAAATAAAGAAAATTGTCCATCAATTTTACATTATTCATAATTATCTTATTTCAACCCTGTAAAAGAAGAAAATCTAGACATGAATATATGAGGGAAGATGATATAAAGAAACTGGGAGGAAGACCAAGGAGTGAGGGCTGATCCTTCCTTCAGATTCTTTAGAATTACAGTTTTGTTTTTATTTAGGAACATTTTATTCATTTTATATACCAACCACAGATTCCTCTCTCCTACCTCCTCCTGTCCCCTCAGCCTCTCCCTCCCAACCCAACCCCCATTCCTTCCTCCACATGGTAAGGCCTCCCATGGGGAGTGAGCAGAGCCTGGTGCTTTCAGTTGAGGCAGGTCCAAGACCCTCACCCTGCATCAAGGCTGTGCAACATGTCCCACCATAGGTAGTGGGCTGCAAAAAGCCAACTCATGTACCAGGGATGGATCCCAATCCCACTGCCAGGGGGCCCCTCAAGCAGATCAAGCTACAGGACAGTTTTGATCTTGGTCTTCTGACAATCAGAACTGTGAGAAATGACATTTCTGTTGTTGAAGCCACATTGTCTATGGTAACTCCCAAGAACAGCATTAGCAAAATAACAAACCTGAAGTTCACCATGCACTTTATTCACATTCCCACCTCTTACCCTGTCTTCACTTCATTGCCCCTGCTACTCCTCCCCTTACTACAGTCAAACTGTTTCACATCTACTATCATGTCAGAGAGATACAAATCTAGATTCTACATATGTTAGAAAATAGGTGACATTCGTCTTTCTGAGTGTGGTTTATTTCATATAACATGATGATTTCTAGTTCAGTTCATTTTCCTGAAAATAATAAAAAAAAAACTTATGGCTAATATTAAGTTCTAACATATATATGTGTATATATATATGTGTGTGTGTATATATATGTGTGTGTATGTATGTATATACATATATATACACACATAAATATATGTGTGTGTATGTTTGTGTGTGTTTAAATATATACCTATGTATTTACACACAGACACACACACACACTACATCTGCTTTACTCCTTGATCCATTAATAGACATTTGTGTTGACAGTGTCTCAGGGAACATGGCTATGGAAATATGTCTTTGGTAGGCTGATTTAAATTTCTTTGGGCGAATAATCAGGAGTAATATAGCAAGATCACATGAAAGTCTTGTTTTCACTTCAGAGGTTTGGTTGAAGAGAGGTAAACTGAAGAACGGCACTTTAATCCCGACTCAAGGGAAATCATTTTTAACAGTGCATGGGAAAACATCAAGTCTACAGACATTTTACAAACTGGAGAGCATGTGGCGATTGTAAGAAATCTGATGTATTCACAGGGGCTCAGGATAAACCACTGTCATCTTTGAGAGACTATAAACATACCTTAGTGTGTGATCCCTGGTTGCCAATATCAGAGGCCTCATACTTCAAAAATGTACGGTGAGGGAGAAGGGAACTCAGGGAAACACTCCCCAGTCAATAAAGAAATAGAAATGACACCAGCAGAGCACAGGTGGCTTGGATACAGGATACAAGGAATCCAGTTCAAAGAATGGGCATACTATGCACTCCACTCATTATTTATAGCAGTTGTGCCATGTAATGTCATCTCGAACACTGAATTAATGAACTATTTGTTCCTGGAGAAAATTAAGTACTTTTCTTACAAACTTATGACCACATAACATTGCTAAGCAATCAAGAATTAACTTTTTACGTGTACATTCTGTTTGGAGATATCATATGTATATATGTGTATATGATGAAGCTACATAAAACAAATTACATGAGTTTGAGTTTGGAGAATTTTGATGTTGCTAGATATATCTATGATGTAGAAGAATAGAGTATCCCACACGCATGGGGACAGACACTCGTGTGTTCAAGTTCCCTCCAGACTTTCACTCTTTATCTTTGCATCTATCTGTTCATCTTAATCCTTCATTATATATTTTTTCATGCAGTGGTCTAGCAAACATAAGTGTTTCCACAACATCTGTGAGTAACTCTATACAGTCAGATCAAAGGAGAAGATTGTGGGTATTTCCAATGAATAAAGTATAGACTCACATTTGCTTTCAGCATCTGCACTGAAAGACAATGTTTTGGAACTATTAACTACTGGGTGACTCTAAGTACAATGTTAGCCTTGTGTTAAATTATGAGGTTCACAGTCTGTGGTCACTGTAGATTGCTCAGTGTTTGTAGTAGTATCTCATATCTGGCACAAGGAATATTGTGCCGCATTGGTATTAAACTGGGAAAAAGCAGCTAGTTCGTTGTTTTCCTATTATACACTCAATAATGTTAAATTCTGATGGATAGTTTCATGTGGATAATATGTAAAAATAAATGATTGCTTAATTATTTAGAAAGATTACATATTAATTCACTATAAAAAGTTTAATTGCCAAGTAGACCAGAAAATTGTAGAAAATCATTAGCTAATACATTTTTATTTCTGATTTGGAAGCCAAATTAACATGAGATGAATATTAAACCAGTAAATATTTATGAAATCAAATTGATGTTTCTATTTTTTTGTTTTATTTATATGCTCATGCCCCAATTATGTAACAGATGTTCAACAAATATTTTTTCATTATTCTTAGCCCAATGATTAAATGCATTGAACTTATAAAAAAAACCTAAGTATTGAGTAAATCAATCAATTTAGAAACTATAAGAAAAAATACCATTGACATATTTGAGGAAACTTTGAAAGATAAGTTATATAGCAAGAGGTAGAACCTGCCATTTTGAAATGAAATGATAGATCAATGTCTTTGACACACACAATATTTGACACAAGATCTTAGTAACTTTTCAAGACTTTTCTACAGTGTGGACTGTAGAAATGTTCTACCTGTTTTGTATGGGGAATGAATTTAATCATTACAGCAGTTAAGATGAGTTGTGCGAAAGTCTCCTGTATGAAATTCTGGGGCTTGAATCAAGGACTTCATACTGCTAAAAAATGCATAATTGATGAATTAGATCACTAGCTTTAAGACAGAAATTTCTAAGTGGGATACAATGATGCAAAAAATGACCCTTTTTTATCCCATCTATCAATGAAATCAATTTACTGCTGCATGATCATAGATGTACTCCGATTTTCAATTAATATGATTGAAGTAAAAAAGAGTGAAAAAACTTTTTGTTTTTCTCTTTAAATATAGGATCAGAAATGGCAGTAATTAATAAACAGAAGATAGTAACTAAGGAGATGAATCAGTCTGTAAAAATCTCTTGAAGACCTGAGTTCAAAATCCTAAGCACCCACATAAAAAAGCTCTGTGTGACCATTTGTGCCTGTAACCACACATCTAGGGAAAGAAGAACAGAGTCAGGAGGATGAATGGGGTTTGTTGTGTATCAAGCTAGCCATGAAACGAGGAGATTCAGGTTTGGTGAGAGACTCTGCCTCTAGGGAATGAGATGAGGTGTGATAGAGGACAGTACATATGTGCATAACAAGAAATAAAATACAAAATAAAAACAAAAATAGTAGACGGAGTATTTACCATCATTTCTAGTTTACTTTGCTGTGTATTAAAATCATGAAATAATGACTCTTCTGTCACATTTTGTTCTTTTTTGTGTTCTTTGTCATTATCTTTAGAATTTTTCCTATATAGCCATTTTATCATCTTAATTTATAACACCAATTTTGGAAGAATTTGCAAGAACAAATTCACAATGACAGTTCAAATTATGATTCACTATGAGATCAAATTTTATTTTAGAATGAAATAACATATGTACATGGGTTGAAACCTAATATAAAAATGTGTATGGAAACAGTGTGCCTAAATGTCAGGTTTTGTTGATCCCCATAATGGAAATGTACTTGTAATAATTATTATAGCATATCAAAAACTCAAACAAAATTATCTATATATTTATCCATATATATCAAAAGAAAATATGAAAAAGACCATATATGATATATATATATATCTTATAATATAACATATATTCTTTTTGAGATGTTCTTTTGAGATATAATGAATATATATGTATATGTACTTCAAAAGAACATCTAAGTACGGTTTAATTTTCATTAATTCACCTGGGCAAAAAACATTATCATCAGTATGATTTACTGTTTTTTTTCTAACCTTTTGTTTTAGGCTCAGCGATTTTTAGTTTCCATAAAGTTGGTTGGTTATGATCCACAGATCTCAAAACCTTGGAAACATTTCATCTGGAGGTGAAGTTGAAATTGTATGTGTTTTAACAGCACTAATTTGGAGATATGTAGAATGATTGGCATTACATATCCAGAAGAAAAAATTACTTCTTTGCTCCAAGAAAGATTATTTTTCAATTTAAATGTTTTTTTCCTGATTTGAAACATAAATTTATAAGGAAAAGAACCACCATTTTAATTAATAAATTATTCATACAAAATATATATATCCCTACTGTTGTTTTCTCATGTTCATATTTTCCAAATACAAAAGACTCTATCTTCCACCAAGGCATCATAACCTATAGAGAAGGAAGTTAGAGATAACCAATCTTTATCCATGCCCAGCTTGAGAATTTCTTCTTTAGTTCACCCAATAGAATATTCAGTCTTGGGAATGAAGTCACGGCTCAGTATTAAGGAACACAAACTGCTTTTGGTAAGGACTCAAATTTGAGTCCCTGTACCCTATCGGGAGGTCAGAAACTGCCTGTTGCTCCAGCTAAAGCGCATCCTACACCTCTGGCCTTCATGGGCTCTGGAACTCCTGCACACACTGACCCCACAGTCATACATATGCATAATTTATGAAAATACAGTGTCTACTAGACAACGTCCTGAGATGCAATCTCATTAAAACTCTTCAGGATATAATTTGAACGTCTTTTTTCATTTTGTTTTTTCTTTAAAAATTGTATTTATTCATTCAACAAACAGTTATGGAATATAGTATGAGGATAAAATGATTAAATTGTGCAGAGTGCATATGCATAAAAGCCTGAGGTCAAATGGGAAAATGCACCAACAGCCATTCATTCTTATTTTATCTCAAGGAGAGGACAGAGGTATTTGAAATTATATTGGCCACTACTCCACAAACTAGAATCATGTGGACAAGGAAATAGCTATTCACATGATATTCTAGACAATACCATTAAAAATATTTTATAACTATGAACCCAATACTTAGTAAAGACCAAGAAGGAAACTATAAATGTGAGAAAAAGTGGAATGAATATTGTCTTTGATATTTTAACTTAGTTATAGATCCCTGTATTTTTCCCAACTGTGTGTTTAGTATATTTATTGTGATTATTTGGTGCCAATTGTCTCAGGTCACCATTCACACATTATGTTATTCTTGCTTTCAGTGTGCCCTTCATAACATTACTGATTTCTTTATATATGTATATATATATATATATATATATATATATATATGTGTGTGTGTGTGTGTGTGTGTGTGTGTGTGTGTGTGTTTCTATATTTCATTTATAAATATAAGGCTGAGTCAATGGCAAAACCTTCAGTTTTATGACTACAGACTTTCTTAATCAGATCATGAAGTCTGTAACAAAAGAATTGGCTGAACATTTTTAAGGAGATAATTTTGAATTATGATCTGATGTTCAAATTATTATCAAAACATTATGCTCCCCTGGTATATTTGAAAAGCAGTTTTAAAATACTAATACTGTCAGAATTCACCTGGTTTAGACATAAACTATTATGAAACTATGTACTATGTGACCTTATCATTCTTTAAGTATTGACTTTGTTATTTAATTTATAATGCACAATAAGCAAAGTCTTTCAATGATATTAAATTTTTCACACACAAAAAAGATTTTTTCAAAAATTAAGTAAAATAAAACAATAACACTTATTTCCATAAGGAGTAAATTTATTCTGGGATACATTTTGAATAAAACATTCATTGAGTACATTTTAATAAACACATCACTTAATCTCAAAAATAGGCAGTTGCAAAATATTGTCTTAAAGTTTTGTGAAATACTTTTAAGGAGATATACAACATCTCATTAATAAATATGTTCAACATGTCATAAATAGTTTTTATAAATATCCTCATGTTATACTTTTTACTGCTTTAGTAATAAAAAACAGTGCCTTCGATGCTAATCTAGGTTATTCATGTTACTTTATTTCCTTTTTGGTTGTTTCCATAGTAACTCTTTTGTACTACCTCTTGTTTATCATTTGCTCTTAACCTCTAAGATTTACAGGAGCATGGACAATTTCTGTCTGCTCCTGTTTTATGTCATCATGCTGTAGCACAGTGCTTAGCATAAATCATGTGAGCAGTAACTACTTTTATTCAATTTCAAGATACAATAAAGTTAGAGATCTGGGGAAGAAAAGCTGAAAATTTCAGCTAACTATTGAAATGATTAATATTGTAATGATTAAATTTTCTTGACCATAGACACATTTCGTCCTTGATAAAGACAAAACTATAGAGGTTCTTGGTTTGGTTTGGTTTGATTTGGTTTTCCTTAAGGCTCAATTTGCTTTGGGGCTTTTTTTTATTATTTAATGTGCTGTAAGAATTTGCATTTTCTAAAAATACACTTGGAATGCATCTTCCAAAAATTCTTGTTGGATTTTAAGCCAGGTTTGATAAACATAAAATGTCATGAGAGGCCAGGTGCCGGCTTGCATTAAACATCCTTTTTAACAATGTATAAGCTGCCTTCCCTTCACGGTCTTCCCACAGAAGACAGTGGTCGTGCACTTCCTGGAGAATGATACACACCCTGCTATGGGCACAAGGAGCTGGCTCATATCTATGGGAATTAGAGGCAGCTACAGTCTCACTGTGTTCAGGGCATAATGGACTCCTTTAATTACACATCTACATGGCTTCCTTAGCTGCTAGGAGACCCCACTCAAGTGTTCAATGAAGGAGACCCTCTTGATTCAAAGACTCAGGATATGAGAATTTGAATATCCACTACATCCTGCCCCCGGTACCACTCTAGCCCTCTGTTGCCTGCAGATGGCCTGGCCTGGTAAAAACTCCCCTTGTTTTAAAGGAGATTAGCAGGTGTTAAAGACCATTGGCTTCTAGTGGAGGATTTCCCCTTATGCAATCCAAAAATATGAAAGAACATGGAAAATGAAAGTTACAGATAAAAAGAGAGCAGCTGTTTGAAGCATTTTATGTAGGAAATAGATACTCGTGGACCTTTGATGCTTAGAATCTTTTAGATATCCCCCCTGCATAGACAGGCAACTTCCTGTAATCTGGCTAGCAGACTTTACTTGCTAATCCATTTCTATCCTTGAATTGAGCTATTGTCTACTGTAATAGGCTACCATTCACATAAATATGTATTAGCAATGTATAACCAGTGTAAATTATCCTTTGAAGATATCAAAATTAAATCCTTGAGTATGATAACAGAAAAAATGCAAGGTTCCTCTAAGTAGATTTCTTTTTAAGTATGTGTGGGGTGGCTGATTGTAATCTAAGTTATCTTGAGTTGATGACGAAAATGTGTACTCAGACCAAAACGAGTTGAAAGGAACCTGCCTGTACCTGGCCCTTCTTTTCTGCTTGCTTACTTGTAAAATATTGAGATGTTTTCTTAATTTTTACATACATTGATAAAACACATAAGTGTTTTTCATAGAACAATAACCTTTGCCTTGTCTTAAGACATGAAGCAGCATATTTCCTAAATATAGTGATTATTCATATGAGTCAAATTTGAAAAAGAAGTAAATGAAAAAAGCAATGCTGGGGGAGGGCTCCTGTCACCCACCACAGGGCCAGTGCTCTTACAGGAGTCTTTTTCACCATGCTAGTAACTACTTTGGTTTGATACCAAAATTTACCTATAGAATATCATCAAATTAAATTTGGCTCCCACAATTCTGGGAGATCTGACTTTCTGACATATTTTTGAGCCTTAATCCTAATATGCTTTCAATACCGTTATTTTTCCTAGTGAGATCTGTGTCTTTTCTAGCTACTATATACTTCATGAACACATATACTCCATGAGATAATTTCAAGTACCTATGCAGAGCTCAGTAGAAAACATGTCTTAAGTTTTCACTTAAAAAATTGAAACATTTAAGATGAAATCAAATATGTATTTTTCTATTATTTTCCTAAATAGCTTTCCATGTTTGACTCCAAGATCATAGTTAAGGAAGTTTAGGAAAATCAAGAAGTGGATCTTCCTGGTTTTGTTACTCTTATGTAAAAGTCCATGCCATAATGTCATCAATCGTCTGTCAATGCTAGTGCTTCCCAGATAATGGCAAGCAAATGGCGTGAATAGCACTTATTGGTTTCTTGTGGTTTCCATGAGACTTCCAAATAGCATGCGCAGTACAAATTTTGTAAATCATATATGAGATCATAAATTTTTCTTTAAATAAATTTTAATGAATTTAAATGTTTCCTGTGGATCATACATTTTTGTGTTTGTGGTCACCGATTTGTACTGTATACATTCTTTTAAGAACCCTCTATGTAGCCTTCTTCTAGTGTCAATAAAAAGGATCAATAATCGCCAGTTTGTTCTAGACCTCAGGTGCTACACTGTATGAATGAGCATTTTTTTTGTATTAGTGATTGTGTTAATACATATTTCTGATGTTCTGCTGTTATTTTCATTTTTCAAAACAAAATCAGACTCAAACTGCAGCCAATTATACAATTATACTTGTCTGTTTAGTAAGAGTCACGGACGTCATCAAGCAGGAACTTCAAAACTATAACATTTTCCTTTTTAAAATGGCTTACTATTGCTAACATTACTAATCTTGGCTTTAAAACACAGGTAACGTAATATTTTCAAAAAGAGATTTGATCTTGGGCCTCCATGGTAGGAATTAGCATCTAAACTCTATCTTCAGTCTTAATCCATTACAGGACAATTGTGGCAGCTCAACAAAACAGTGTCCACTTACTTTAAGTAGAGACCTTTAGATGTTATATGTACTAGAAACTAAGTTTTTTCCATGTATATACTGAGGCTTCTGCTTTTAAAATGTTCATCTGTCCTGGTATTGCATGAAAATGGCAAGTATGATGTAAGAAGAAACCATATAGAATCATAGCAATTTTTAAAACACCACCAGTGAGATGGATTAGTTGGTAAAGGCAATTGTCACCAAGCCTGAAGAGCTGTTTGTGAGCTCCAGCCCCTACATGGTGGGAAGAGAAAACCGACTGCTTGAAATCGTCCTCTGATCTCCACATGTGCTGAGCCATATGTCTGGGTGCGCATGCACATAGAATTAAGTAAACAAATGTAATGAAAATTTTAAAATAGCGTGCATACAATATTTGTACACTGCCACAAGAAATACATTCGATGTTGATTACTAAATGCCCTTGAAGTAAAGCTGCCAAAAGGTCAGCCATTTTTTTTTCCACTTTGTGTATGTTTGTCGTCATAGTGTTCAATTAGTCAGTTCATATCACAATAGTCCCACAGCTGGGCACTGAGCATTCTAACATGGGTCTGGGTGCATATACAGTACTTAAAATATCAAACGTTCTGTAGTTATGTAGTAGTTTGTTTATCACAAGCCTGGAAAAGCGTAGATTTCTTTATTCATGTGTATCTATAATCTCATGTTTTACACTTTGGCTCTTTTAAGAAACAACTTTCAGAGTTTGTTTCTTAACTACAATGTGAATTATCTACTAAAAAAATTAAATGAGATAATTCATTTTACAGATTTAAAAACTGCTTTAGTATATAGGAGGAGCAATCGCTTTCTACACCATAAAAAAATGTCTTTTAGAAATTAAGATTATTGGTCAAAATCATGCAGCATTCAGAACCTCGTGTTTTACCATTTCTACCCAAGTTCCATCCCTGGACTTGGTCTTCAGCAAGTTTACCCTTGAGAAAACACAAAATGATTAAGGAAAAATGTGACCAGAGCATATTGTATAAAAATTTATTTTCAGTAAAAGATATTAAGTTAATGTGAGCTGAGTTCTTATAACAGTACATTTGAAAAGTACAGATCAGAATATTTACTACTATTATCAGTATCTCCTCTGTTCTCTTGAGAGTAGATCAGAAAAAAAAGTGTATATGATTGGTCTTAGTTCCAATTTCAGAAAGCTTGTGAAAAATTCTACCAAAGAATTTAGCAAAGATTGTTAAAAAAAAATGTGGTTAGATGAGTAGGCATAAAGAGTAAAACAATATGGCTTGATACAAAGACACATCATATATACATGGCCATGTCTTATGTAGCATCCTAGTGCACAGATTTCTACATCCTAATAAGTTTAAGCTGAATTTCTAATACTTAGCAGAAGAAAAGAACCAAAGTGTCAGACATGGAATTCCAGATACACATGAAGAAAGCAATCTATGCTATTCTACTCCTGGGATGAACAAAATACCACATAGTACATAAAGTTTGATATTTTAAATATTGTATTATTGGAAGGTCTTGCTGGCTGGTCAGAGGTTGCTGTCTATCATGGCCTGGCAGCTTTTTCCAAAAGCTCAGTTACATGGAGACTCCATCTCTCCGCAGTGAAACTTCCTGCTCTCTACCTTCCCTATCTGGAAAATGTCCCTTGGGCTCAGAGAAATGACCTGATCTGAAAGCTGTCACTAAACCAGATGCCTGATTTATCTTTAGATTGACCTTTGGCACAGATTCCTGCCAGAAGGCTCCCTTGCTGTACATATAATAAGTAAGACTTGTGCTAGGAGCCTTATGATAGGACCGTGACACTTAATGCAAATTAGGATTTGTCCCCAGGCTCCCCAATCCTATATATTCCTTATACTCTGGAATAAAGTTGAGCTGATTCACTGAAGTCTGTCTCTCAGAGTGCTTTCTCCAATGTACCCACAGCCATCCAAACCGTGTTCACTGCTTCTGCTCCCTCTACCCTTGTAGACCAATGCAACCAATGATCTGGAGGAAGAAGAACTACATTATATATGCCCCCAGACCCATGTCAAGATGCTTAGTGACAAGCTGTGCTACTATTATGAAGCCTGTACATGAGGCATGGATGATAGATGTAGGTCAGCAGGATCAGGACTTTAAAGTTATACCAGCCATGGTTCCTGCTTGCCTTCTCTGCTTCCTGTTCTAGACCATGTGAATAAGCCATGGCCACATGCTACAGTCACTGCTGTAATAACTCAACCATGCTTTCCCTATCACCATAGACTGCACCTGTGAGACCATGAGCCAAAATACACCTGTCCTCCCTGAAGTGGTTTCCATCTGGCACTCTGTCACAATGACTAAAAGAGTAAATAAAGTAAAAGTTAGTGCTTATGAGTGGAAGTTCATTAAGGGAAGGGATGAATATGAGCATCACAAATCAAAGTAAATGGTAGAATCAAAGGCGGAATAATAGTAAATTAGGAACTAGATCTCCAGATGGGACAATTCCAAAATTTAATGGTGGTAAATTAACAAAAGCAACAGTCCCTGGAGTTTTACATACGTATTTCAGTATATGTCCGACACTCTACTGAGTTCTTGCTTTCCACACTCTATCTAATTTATCTTTCCAGCAAGCCTATGAAATCAAGCATTTAATCATTATATAGCCAAAGTTCACATCACAGATAAATGGTAAAGATTAAATTCAACCCCCAAATTTAGGACTATACAGAATGCTTTGGGACCACTTGTGTTGATAAAGAATGATGACAATTGGATGCACCTCTGATCAATATTACCAACTAATCAATGGAAAGGTTTATAAGTTTAGTCATCTAGAGTCATTAATAGAAATGACAGAATTTTGTCCATAAATCTATTTATTTGTTTTGATGATATAACAGGTTATCAGAGATGTAGTTAGTACACAACAAAAATGAATTACTTTAGAGCTCTAGGCATTAAATGTCTGAAATGGGTTTTGGTGGTCTATATTAAGGTTTTACCACAATTCCTTTCTAGAAACTCCAGAGGAGAATCTATTTTTCCCTCAGCTTCTAGTTTCTTGACCCTAAATTAGAAGTTTCCTGAATTCTTCCAGTTAGCATGTCCTTTCATGTTTAAAGACAGCAATGCCCCGTTGATCGTTTCTCATAATATTAGCTTCTCTGTCTTTTTCCACAAAATAGGACCCTGCTATTGCATCTGATCTGAATAGTCCAGGGTCACCTGTAGCTAGAGTTTTCCTGCCTGGCCCATGGTCAGGACAAATCTCTCTCACCTGCCAGTCCCACAGCCGCTCAGACCCAACCAAGTAAACACAGAGACTTACATTGCTTACAAACTGTATGGCCGTGGCAGGCTTCTTGCTAACTGTTCTTATATCTTATATTAATCCATTTCTATAAATCTATACCTTGCCACGTGGCTCGTGGCTTACCGGCATCTTCACATGCTGCTTGTCCTGGCGGTGGCTGGCAGAGACTCCCTCCACCTTCCTGTTCTTTTAATTCTCTCTGTTAGTCCCGCCTATACTTCCTGCCTAGCCACTGGTCAATCAGTGTTTTATTAGCAACACATTTGCCATACAGAACATCCCACAGCAGTCACCTCCTAACTTTAAGGTTGATTCACTTATAACTTTGGTTGCATCTCCTGATTTAATGTCTTTTTGGACTTAACACACAACATTCACAGACTTAGTGACTGGGAGGTTGATATTACAAAGAAACAACAAATCTGTGTACAATAGTAACAAAACCACAAAACTTGCCAGCCAGCAGTTGTCAGGAATGGGCATCGTGAAACTGAGGTGTGGGGTCAAAATTCAGCAGCAGGAAGCCTTGTCACACCAGGCAGCGTGCAGGTAGAATGCGCCAAGTATACTTCAAAATTCCCTGAGGAGTGTGGCTAAATGATACAGCATTTACTTGGCATGTAGGAAGTTCTGGGTTCAACTCTCAGCAAAGTTTGTAAAACAACTGCTTTCTTTGTCTTTGGAATTCTTCTTGATTTGATTAGATAAATACTGGTTCTTATTTAAAATCTGTGGTCAGGATGTGCTACTTAGGTGTTTATATGTGTGTGTCCTGAAACACCTTCAATTAGTAGCAATTACTTCACATTATTTTTCCTCACACAACTCTCTGTATGGAAATTCTTAACAATCTGATCATTGTTCATCGAACCTTTCTGTAACACTTCCACACCTGTATATTTTCCTGCATGTCATACTGGATGGCATGATTATTGACTATTTTAATTCATATTGTTACTATAATTAAATTATCATGTTTTAAAGTACACAGACTGCATTGTTTCTTAAATGAAATTTCTGTTCCTGTTTAGTTCTTTTCCAAAGCTTTTTAGTATTATTTCATGCTCTGGCATTGTTTCATGGATTCAAGCATTTTCGTTTAGTTCACAAATAATTCAAAACATATCCATGTCTTGGTACTTTATAAATTGGTGTGTCATTTCCAATTGCTCAGAGGCATTTTTTTTTTGTTTGCATTTTGCCTTTCTCTTTCCCTATCTTACCATTTCACTCTGTTTCCATCATCTGATTTCCTAGGTGATACTATAAGCTCTTTTCCAATGAGATGCGTTCTGTTAACTCTTGGAATGAAATATAAAGAATTTATTTGCTTTGATTGAAATGACAGGGAAGTAAACTGTTGTCTTTTGTGTTAATTTCTTGACCGGGGACCCTGTACCCTGTGTAGGAGTCATTTTGTGCCTCTAGGTAAGCAAGACCAGGAACAAAGCTTCAGTTTCTCATCAGTGACTCATTTCTCCCATACATTTGACAGACTGCAAATGTCCTCATTGTTCTCCTGGCCTGGAGGCAAAGCTTTACAAGTTACTTCTCAATGATGTGTAGTTCCTTGGTGGTTAGGACCTGGTGGCCAATTGACAATTTGAAGATTAATGCCATGCTTCTAGCTAGAGCTCCAACACTCATCAATATAGGTCCCCATGGTGTGACTACTTTCTAATATTAACTTTATTACTTGTTTGATAATTACGTATTTCTATTAACTTTCTATGAAAATTTTACTTTAAATGCTGCTTTAAAAGTTTGCAGATTATTGACTGCTTCTATATGTTCATAATAGGAGAAGTTATAGTAAGTATAATTATTATTTTTTATTATTAGTTAAATGTATTTATTTATTTTACATACCGACCACAGTGTCTCCTCTGTCCTCTCCTTCCACCACCTCCCCCAATGCTTTGGCTGACTTCCAGGAACCTATTCCTCATACTAAGTTGCCTTGCCCAGCTTTAATAACACATGGGGAGGAGGCTAGTCCTACCTCAATTTGGTTTAATTATTCTTTTTTTTTATTTTGTTTTTTTGGTTTTCAAGACAAGGTTTCTCCATGTAGTTTTGGTGCCTGTCCTGGATCTCACTCTGCAGACCAGGCTGGCCTTGAACTCACAGAGATCCACCTGGCTCTGCCTCCCAAGTGCTGGGATTAAAGGCATACACCACCGCCGCCAGAAATAATTATTCTTACTGCTGAACTATTTAAAGCTACAGAAATTTTGGATGATATATTTTATGGGCTACTCCAGCAGTTTATTAATTAAGTGCATTCATTAATTAAATTAAAACTTTATTCACAAACTATTAAGAATTTTGAGGAATAGTTAACATAATTTACACAATAAAGCAGTTTCTTAAAATTATGAAATATAATGCATTAACTACATCTTGATATATTGGAGGAGAATATGTAAATCTTCTCTATAACAATAGCATTTTTTCAGATAATGTGAAATCTGCTTTGATACTCTATGATAACCAATGAAGTTCAATATAAGCTAGCAGTTAGTTACAAACATTAATGAAGTTAGTAGAAGAAACAAAATCACTCATTTGATATATCACAAAGAGATAGAAACTTATTACAAAGAGAGGAAAAAATTCTACAACCACTATTCTTCGGCCTTTTCAAAAAGCGTGAGAACCAAACATGGTGGAATAGATCTGTAATTACACCACTTGGGAGGTTGAGGCAGGATAATCCAGAGTTTATGTGTAGTCTAAAGTATGTAGCAACACCTAAGCAAGCCTACACTGAGACCCCCGTCTCAGACAGATAAAATACAAATATGTGCGTAAGCATATATCTCCTTGTAGAGCAAAAAGAGATTCAGTGAGACAGACTTAAGTATATATATTCATTGTGAGATTTAGAAATATTGAAAAACATATTGTATTTGTTATTAAGACAATTGCAACTTTCTGTTTAATGGCCTCATTTTAAAGTTTTTCTTCATTTTGTTCAGATCCTATCCCATATGCAATAAAATCATGCTTGATTCGGGATGTATAATAGTAACATGGGCTTCACGGCAGAGGCCCATAATTCCAGTTCCTCTGGACCCTGGGACAAGAGGATCACAAGCTCAGCACTTGCTACATTTGCCAACTTAGTGACACCTAGTCACAGAGTAGAAATAGTAAAATAATTGCTGAGCACTTAGATCAGTTCCTACCATGTGTGAGGCCCCAGGCTCTATTAACAATAGAAAAGGTCAACAAAATAAAATAAAATATAAAACATCATATGCTCATATAATTAAACTAAGTTTCACATAGCCAAATCTGAGATTGCTTTAGTCAAGCATATACAGACAGTGGTAATATCTATTTTTAAAATAAGCTTGTTCATTTTATTTCTCTCTCAACTTTCTCACAAGTTTGAGTGAGATTAAAGGCTTCAGAAAAACACTCAGCTAATTGGAAGAACTATAAAGTAAAGTAAATCCAACATTCTTATTAAGTTAGAACTAATCAAGTCTCTCCACTAAAGAAAAGATTAATGTCTAAGCAGAAGGGTCTTTAAATGTTCTCCACACCATGATGCCCTCAAGTCCCAAAGACAAAGACTGAATCCAGGTAAAGAGCGTGGGAATCCAAGACCACAATGAGAAAATGTCTGATGACAGATGAAACTTTCTGTATTTAGTTGCTAAGAAAATGATGAAGCTGAATTCAGTGGTAATATCTTTCTCAAACCTAGAAAAAAATATGGTTTAGAGTAGGCAGCCAAACAATGACTAGGAAAAGCACACACATAAAGAACGATTTGGATGTTTTAACTTTAAGTACAAGCCTAAACCTGTAAGTATAGTACATAGAATGTCACAAAGCTATTTTAAGTATGTTCTGAAACAGAGAAACTGAAATTGAAAAGTGCTATGATGTTTTTAGATTAACAAAGTATTTCTGAATATTACTTCACATCATTTCATTTACTGAATATATTGATTTTTAGGTTTGGGAAAAAATACATATTATAGCCTGTCATGTATGTATTTGCAATGAATAAAGTTTTCTGATTTTCTTGAGACTCATTTTTATAACTATATTCGAATAATAAGTTTCCCACTATAAAGTTATCATAAAGATAAAAATGCTATACTATATGTAACATTGCTTTATGAACAGAACTCCACAGATATATGCCTCTATAAACATTAACCAGTACTTGCTTACTAACAGCCAACTTGTGAGTGTTTTTGGTTTTGGTTTTGGTTTTTGGTTTTTTTGTTTTTTGGGCTTTTTTCCTTCCAAATGAAGTCATGTCTCTCATATTTTCTAAGATATACACAAACACACAGTTTTGGGAACATTTGTCTTCTAATACTACCATATTACTAATTATTTGCCTTATTTGTCTTTTTCTGATTTCTGATTTCCCTTCTAACCAATTTATACCTGTTTTCTCCCTCAGAGAAACAGAGGAGATATTTCTTAGCTTTTGTTTCATGTTACACATTTGTCTTTCAGATTAGTTGGTACCTTTCTACAATTTAAGCTAGAGATTATTTTTTTTAATTAATGTATTCACAACCATTTAAAAAAAAAGAAATCTAACAAGCTGATGAATGAAAGTAACTCCTTATTGGTTACTGGAAATTATAAATGAATGGCAAGCCCTTACTCAAATGAATCATAGATTCTAATGAGGGAGGTGAGGAGGAATGTGTCTACACCATAAAGGTCCCCATGGTGTGAGGTGTAGAGACAAGTGAGATCACGTGAAACATCGATTTCATTCAGGCTCTGTCGGTATACTGGGAAATATACAAAGGGCAGATCTTCATCCAAAGCCTCCTAGGAAAGGACATTGTTTTGTAGATAACTGAAAATACTTTGACTTTTGCTAAATAATAGAAAGGGAGAGATTGTCACAAAGGTAAGAGTCACAGGAAACTGTGAGATTCAGATGAGCTTCCATTAAGACTGAATGACGCGAGTCGGAGAGCAGGTTGGAAACCTGTGAATAACAAGATTCAAAGGAAGGAGAGGGACTGAGAAGAGAGGTGTTGAAAAGTAAAATGTGAGATTTGTTTATTACTCTGAAGTGATTTTAATAATCGAGTGACACCCTTCTAACTTTAGCTACTGCGATGGTTTCAATGAGAAACATTTCCCCAAGGTTCATGCATGCATTTGAACATTTAACCCCCATTTGATAACTCTCTGGTGATGTCATAGACTCTCAGCAAGTGGAACCTTACTGTTGGAATGACATCAGTGGTGGTAGACTTTGCGAGTTTATAGTCTTGTCCCATTTCTGTTTTTGACAGCTCTCTGCTTGGCGATGGCTTACCCTCCTGTTCCGGCAGACTGTTGCCATGTCCTTCCAGGCATTATGGACATTTCCTCTTGAACTGCTTTCTAAACTAATCTCTTTAGTAAGTCAAGGTGTTTTATCAGGCAACAAAACTAACTAATACAGCTATTAAATAAATATATGGACTTAGGTGTAATAAGACTAAAAGATGGTTTGTGGAATAATCTAATAAAAAAAGAACTATGGCATCAGAGGCAAAGGAAAGGCTCTGTTTTGCACATCTGAATTATTGGTAGTACCTTTCAAACCCTGGGAACTTAAGGGTAAAAATGTATTTATAGGAAATGTGCTATAGTAAGTCATGTTTTGTTTTGATTGTTCCAAAAGACTCCAAGGGACAGTGACTTTAAGAAGACAGACAATTCTATTAGAGTGGAATTATATTTTTTCTTTTTTATTAGTTGAAAGAATTTCTTCATGCAATGGTTCCCCTCCCCTAACTCTTCTCAGATACTTCCACCTCCCCACCCACCCACTTTCATGCCTTTTCTTTCTTTCTCTCTCGCGTTAGAAAGCAAACAGGCAAAAAATAAAAAAATAAAAGATAAAAAGAAAAAGAAAAAGAAAAGGAATGAAAAAAAAACACACACACACACACACATGCAGTCCTGGAATGCTGATGTCCTGTCCCATGCTGCTCCTGCCTCCTGAGTCAGTCTACACCATCCAAGCCCATGACAGAGAGAAAAGAGCAAGGCATATGTGCCCCTCATGTCTTAAGCTAGCCCTGAGGCCACGCCCTAGGGACTGGTACCTCATGGTCATAGGTGGAACATGTACCTACTACACATGCACGCATGCAATAAAAACAAAATTAAAAACCATAAAATACAAGTAAAACATCATTAAGACAAAAAAAATACCCGAAGAAAATAATATGAGACAAAAAGTCTACAAAAGTACCATTTGGTTTGTTTTGTGTTGGTTATTGAACTCTAGGCATGGAGTCTCCTTAAGTATGTTAAATATATCCAGTGTAACTCCATTATAGAAAACTAATTCTTCCTTTGTAAGAAGGTGTCCGTTACAGATAGATTCTTGGTTAGGGATGGGAGTTCATGTTCACTTCCCTATATCAGTGCTGGAATTCCATCTGGCTTGATTCTATGTAATTACAGATCCAAGATCTTTTCACCTTCTTTCTCATTTGAATGGCCTTAGTTCCCAGATGTACAACTTAGATTTTCTTTTTCAGCATTACATGTTACTTCAGTATTTGTGTATCAATGAACAAGAGGAACAATAGCAGAAATAATAGAACAAAGATTGCCTTTGTTGTTTATGAGCACTCACACAAAGCTAAAAGCTGTGTATAGTTCTATTTTTATTTTCTGGGCCAATTAATACTTGATAACAAGATCACACCTACCTATGAAAGTGTATGTGTCCAAAAATGTCTCATACTTTTTAGCATTATATTTAGTACTTATATATAGTGTTATATTAAGTATTTAGAAATAAGAGACAATTGACTATCTCTGATGCAATTCACTAGCTCAGGGGATAAAGCCAGACGTTTTTTTGGACTTCTTGCTCCCAAATAATGACATGGAGACTTCTTATTAAATATGACACCTTGGCTTTAGCTTAGGTTTGTTCCCAACTAGCTCTTAAAACTTAAATTAATCCATTGATATTAATTTACATTCTGCCACATGGCTCTCCTCCATACTGTAGGTCCAACTTCCTCTGCAACTTGCTGGCAAATCCCCACCTCTCAGATTCTTCCCCCAAGTTCCTCTCTCTCCCAAGAAGTCCCGGCTATCCACTCCTGCCAAGCTATTGGACATTCAGCTCTTAATTAAACCAATCAGAAATTGCTCTAGGCAGCTGAGGAAGGACACACACATCTTCATACAGTGTGATCAAATATCCCAAACAACATTTCCCCTTTTATGTCTAAATAAAAATGAAAGTTTTGAACTCTAACACAGTAAAACTATATAAAATTATAAGATAAGAATTACATTCACAATGTCAAGTCCATTTGTATTTCGCAACTTCAGAAAAAATACTCTATTATCTATCCCTGTGTCTTTCTTGGGGTCCTGTTTTCTAGGTAGCCTCCCTGGAGATGTGAGTAGCAGTCTAGTCATCTTTGTTTTATATCTAGTATCCTCCTATGAGTGAGTACATACCATGTTTGTCTTTCTGAGTCTGGGTTACCTCACTCAGGATGATTTTTTCTAGATACATCCATTTGCCTGCAAACCTCATGATGTCATTGTTTTTCTCTGCCGAGTAGTATTCCATTGAGTATATGTACCACATGTTATTTATCCATTCTTCAGTTGAAAGACATCTAGGTTGTTTCCAGGTTCTGGCTATTACAAACAATGCTGATATGAACATAGTTGAACAAGTGCCCTTGTGGTATGATTGAGCACTCCTTGGGTATATGCCCAAGAGTGATATAGCTGGATCTTGGGAGAGATTGATTCCCAATTTTCTAAGAAAGCGCCATATTGATTTCCAAAGTGGTTGTACACGCTTGCATTCCCACCAGCAGTGGAGGAGAGTTCCCCTAGCTCCACATCCTCTCCAGCATAAGCTGTCTTCAGTGTTTTTGATCTTGGCCATTCTGACAGGTGTAAGGTGGTATCTCAGAGTCATTTTGATTTGCATTTCCCTGATGATTAGGGACGTTGAGCAATTCCTTAAATGTCTTTCAGCCATTTGAGTTTCCTCTGTTGAGAATTCTCTGTTTAGTTCTATAGCCCATTTCTTAATTGGACTGTTGGGCATTTTGATGTCTAATTTCTTGAGTTCCTTATATATTCTGGATATCAGTCCTCTGTCAGATGTGGGGTTGGTGAAGACCTCTTCCCATTCTGTGGGCTGTTGCTTTGCCTTGTTGACCGTATCCTTTCATATCTTGGTGAGTCCAAGTTTTATACCTAAACCACTTTATATCATAAGTTGTTTTACCAGCCTAAAAATATCCTTTTAGACCTTAAAATATTTTCTAAAATAAACAACTTGAGCATTTATGTCTCTCATCCTTCATAAACTTTACATCTCTTTGGTGAAGTTCTTTTTTGAATTTGATAACAAAGAACATGGTAAAACTATAACTGTTCAACCCCATTAGAGACCTGAGAAAGATAAGTATTACCTGAGTAAACAAGAAGTACAGAACAGGCAACTTCTAAAACTGTAGAAAGAACAGAGACAGCTACTGCCTGGACAGTTACCCAAGGTTCCTCCGTAATATTGGAACATCCATCTTCAGCCTACAGGCCTAGAATATCTGATAGACTTTTTTATGAAGCAGAAATTTTGAAGGACTGGCCTACCTTGTCCTGACAAAGAATGGCAGGTGATTTCCTTTGTGTCCTAATTGTCTGAATTGGACAGCATACTGTCAGCAGTTGAGGCAAGAACAGTTTCTTGCCCAGTGACTAGCTTTCCCACATTGAAAGCAAACTCCATATGTAGGTACTATGAAGCCCATCATCTTTTCTGAAGTAGATTGGTGCTGCCAGGAGCAGACATATCTCACTGTCATGAAAAGCCTTATGTTATTAAAACATTATAAATGCCATATTCTGTAGATATCTGAAATGTTTCAAGACCATCTATCTATCTAAAATAAAACTCTGTTTAACCTTGAAAACATATCTAACATGACTATAAATTTGATTTTTTTAGATGATTAACTACTAACCTGCATTTCTTAATTATCTTGAACAGTTTATAATAATAGCTTTCAAGGACAAGAACTTAACATTACATTTTAAGTGAGCTATATAGGTATAATACCTTAAACAAGAGTAGAAACATAATACAGTATGTTATAACAAAAATAACCTTAAATTTGTAACAATATATAAAAATCTGTATCAATGTAAATTATTTGAGACTAGTAGTTTACTTTTTAGTTTAAAAGTAGATTCAATAATCTACCCGTTTATCCTATCATTCCTATATCCTCCCTTTTTTCTTTTCAGAAAGAAATCACTGAATCTAATCTCTTTTGCTTGGATTTTTTCCCTGACCATGATCAATAACTACTTGCAAATAACCTCCCTAAATGGTGACAAAATTCCATAACCTATCCCAATTCTTGGAAATGTTCACATTGTGTTCTTAAGTTTACTTCCTGTTGTTTGGGGGTGACAGCATTTTTAGGGGACCATGAGAAAATTGTGATGATGATAAAGCCCTGGGAAGATAGCTGTAACATTTGTTGTCCAGTCTCTGTATGATGGAAAAGTGTAGGACTTAACTGAAGTCCTGGCTTGAGTAGTCTGTGAGGCGGAACCATCCTAGCTAGCCACTTTGAAGTTGTTCTAGATGCAGATTTTTGAAGAAATTGCAACAGAGGCATTCTGAAAGGCTGGAACACCTGGGCTACTTGTCTTACCTTCATTGGTGTCTGGTCCTTTTGTTCTGAAAGCACACAAACTTTTAAAGATAATATACACATCTGTATTAACACAAGTTTGGAATGTGTGGTGTGCACAAATCAGTTAAAGATGATTCTGTGTTTGAGAATGTAAAAGACATCTATCAACTTTATAAATCTTCTTAGAGTGCATATAAATCTACATCCATGACATATGAAAGGATGGCATGGAATAATAAGTCCTAAGGACTCTGAAGCCAACAAAACTTATCCTGTCTCATCCAGTCTCAGAACTATTCCCATATAGAGGGATCAGCATATACATCACCTGTCTTGTAGTTTTTTCTCATTTTTCCCTTTTTATCTGCAGCCAAGATTTTCAGGAGGTCTCCCCAGATCAAATCTGATCATTATTAATTTGGAAGTAATCCATAGCTTTTTGTTTCCTGTGGAAACAAAGGCACAATCTCTCCCCCAAAGCAATACATTTCCTGACTTCCATTCTTAAGTTAAACCATTCCTTTTATTCCCCAGGGGAATAACAATGATACTTTTATTATCAGTTTAACGAAGTTTCCACTGTATTTTGATTCTTGAGGATACAAATATACTGAAGTCCTCTATACAGAAAAAGTAGGAGAAATTGAGCTAGAGCTAGAGATGACAGAGATAGACTAAACATCAGAGAAACAGAAATGCTTATATAGTATGTCAATCTGTTTTCTTTCAGTGCTTTGCATAAATCTTAATAGTTTTATGCTTCTGATGGCTATCTGTGACCTACAAATAGCTCTCATTTGTAACTTTCCAAAGTAAGATCCAGAAAGTGTAATGAATGCCCCCACCACCATGACCAGGAAGTTAAATCATTCTTAAAATATATAGGCTGGTTTTATTCAGCAGCTTTTTTCAACAATCCAATGTTTCTCAGTAGCTGTTGCTTTTTGCTAATCAGCATTAAAAATTTAAAGTTAATAAAGCACTGTATGGGATCCAGACACACTGTGTATTTTTCATCTTTATGTTACTTGTTCTTTTTATATTGCTTTACTCTCTCTTTAAAGACTTTATTACATTATGTTTAAACTATTTATTTTCAATGTTTATACCCATTTTCTTTCTTTCTTTAGCATCTATGCACATTTTCCAGCATACTGTACATATTTAGTGGTGTTTCCAGTCTGGACCTGGCTTTCTGAGCACCATGGCTCTGAGAAAATGTTCCTTTTTCCCTTCTATGAGATCTGAGCCTCTCACCTGTGGACATCAGCCAGAAGCCACTCCTATCTGCCCCGGCTCTTGGAAGTTGCTGCTGCCAGCATTCCTATCTAGTCTCAGGTGGAGTAGCATGCCAGCTGCTCATAGATCCTATGCTTGGATATACAGACCTCCACATTTGGACACCAAATACAGTTGGACTTTCTTTGTACCACAAGCTCCCAAATAATAACAAAGAAACTTCTTATTAAGAATGAAAGCTTGGCCTTAGCTTAGGCTTGTTACCAACTAGCTCTTAAAACTTAAATTAACCCATTTATATTAATCTGCATCCTGCCATGTTGCTCGTTATCTCTCCTCCATTCTGTATGTCCAACTTACTCACTGGCAAATTCCTGCTTCTCAGATTCTTCCGCTGAGTTCCTCTCCCTTCCCATAAGTCCTGCCTATCTTCTTCTGCCTAGCGATTGACCATTCAGGTCTTTATTAAACCAATCAGAAAGTACCTTAGGCAGGCGAGGAATGACAGGCATATGTTCACACAGTGTGAACAAATATCCCACAACAAGGGGATTTGATGTCTTATAAAAATTCAGTACAGCTTTCATGTGAGCATCCAGACACACAGGAGTCAGAAAAAAAATACAAGATGAACATAACATATGTCATGATTCAAGATACATGAAATAAAGATATTTTGAAAGTATCATGTAGAATAAGGCTTTGATAAAGCCAGAGAAATATCTACTGACGAATGTGATTAAACTTTCTGCTCACTTCCAGATCATTGTTTTCCATTGGATCACTCAGTCTAGATTTTCCTTTTCAAAAATTTTGTCCAATTTGTTGAAGATAACTTTTCCAGATCTTTCACTTCTTTTAGTGTTCTTTAATTACATTTCTGTGGTAGTGTGTGTATTAATGTACCACTAAAATGCTGACTCGTAAATGTATTTCCCCTTTGCTTGAACCTTCTCTTAAGAAAATAAGTAACATCTATCTAAGCTATATCTTATGTCTCTCATCTCCATCTAAAGTTTAATATGAAAATTTATGCCTTGCACAACATCATCTTCATTTGTCTCAGCACACAGCATCATTCTCTGTATTGTCTGTGGACCCTAAACAATTCTTCATTTTCTTTGTTCTTCAAATAATTTGAATAGTTTCTCAGATACTAATTTTTGTATTATATGAAAATGGTGAAATTTCCTGGGGGTGGAGGGATATAACTTTTAGTTTCCTGTGTTGAGTATAAAGCATGTAATAAAACTCAACACAAACAATTAAGAGATAAAAGTGATACCAGCACTAAATCCATATGCAACAGAGTAAGAGTTGATATTTTTCACTGGAAAACATAGGATTTTAGTGGTAGGAATGATATAACTCAATCTCTAATGAATGGGCATTTTAAACACTAAACTCTATTACTGTTGCACGGATATGGAGAATATTATGTTTCATCCTGTAGCAATTTGGCTCATGTAAGGAAATGGGTCTTAGTATTACTGAACAAGGCGAGTGTGCCACTCTTATACCTTGAGTGAAATCTATGCCTCATACTGTTTCACTGTGCATTAATGTAAATTTACTTTGCATTGTTTTATTTTTCAACAGGCTCCATCATATATAAATGACTATATAAAAGTCTAGGAAGAAATCCAAAAGATAAGAATCCATCTTTTGCTTACAAAGCTTTCTATCTGAATAGAAAAAAAGCATGCAGATATGAGGTAAACACTACTGATTGGAAAGAATACACAAATTAAGTGAGGTACCAGATTGATGCAAGGAATCATTTTGCAGTATAAGGAAAAATATACTAAATGAGAAGACAGCATCTAAACTTTAAAACTTTTATACTCAAGGGATTAAAATGGGATATAATAGAAGGAATGGTCTGTAGATAAAGACATGAAATTGAACATCAGTATGAGAATGACTATATTAATGCAAGGGAATAAGGCTAATCTTTAAAAAACATTTTAAAATAGCATTTCTTATGAATTTAATAATTTTCCTTTTGAAATCAATAACCATGTCTTCATTCCAGAAGGAAAAATATTATATTTCTTGTCTTATAAGGATCTTGTAAAAAATATTCTCAATCTATAGTTTTCATAAACATATCTTTTATGTGTGAATTAATATTATGATGCTGCTGCATAATCTGTAATTGAAGTAAGGTAATGGATTGTATTTTACTGGTCTGATTATAACATATATTAGAAAAAAAGTCATGACACTTGAAATACAGCTAGTGCATATCAAAAATAGTTATATAAGGGACAAAGAAAGATAATAAGTACTTTTAAATGGAAAAATAAGATAGTGTCAGGAAATTTTCATTATTCGTTCATTTTTCATGATTGCAAAATCAGCTACTCGTGTGGAATGCCTATTAACATTGGCAGGTGTTCTGCATAAGTATCTGAAGGGAGACTATAGTCCACTGAGTGCAAGTATAATACTTCAACTGAAAAGCCCAAGTGGAACTCCTTACTGTATTCAAAGAGATTTATCAAAATTAATTAGAAATTTCATGAAAAGCCATTAAATTCCAAAAGACTGTTTTCTTTCCCCATAGTTCATACCAAGTCACATGTACGTTTAGTATTTTATTAGCATGTACCACTAATTTCTAAGAAGTAATATAGTTTTATTCCTATTTGGCCATAAAGTTCTCTGGAGGTAATATCAGATGAGTGTTACTCAGTCTTTGGAGACCAAAGCTTTCCCTGTTTCTATGACACACGCTCTAAATTCTCATCAGACTCCAAAACCTAATGTTTTAGTTTGAATCCTTACCATTTTTAAAGTGTAGTGTTAGCCCTAGGGTGGGGCAATGACTTCTCAATTATATACATCCTCTGTTATATCTAGTAAGACACTAACTAAATTTGCTAAAAACAAGTGGATATATTAAAGAACAAAAATTGGAGACGATTTTAGGTGAGCGAGGCTACTGAATTAGTCACTTTCTCTCTTGTATAATTAAACTCATTTCCTTCATAATTTGTTAGCATATTTCATATGTTTGTTCTATTTTGTTCTTATATTGTTGTGGGTTAAAATATACATTAGATACCTAATAGATGAAAAATACTTTCATAGGATCTTCACGCTAATAAAATAATAAGAGTTAAACATAGTAAGTCCTAAAAGCTTAAAAATAGATGAGAAAAGAATATATGAATGGATAATTCTGTCTTGGGATATTTTTAAGAAATGTGAGAAATACAGAAAATCTCTTCTTTGGTTGTAGATTTTACATACCTAAACATATATAAAAATATAAATTCCTGGCTTTATCTTCCCTAGCACAAAATATGTTACTCATTTAAAAGCAATGTTGTGCTTTTTATCTGCCATTTAATACTTGTTCATTGTGCTTTTATCTAGAGCATATATTGCTAGAAATATGTAATAATGGTGATGTTTAAGTTTGAGCATCATAGAACAGATTAGGTAACTCCTTTAAACTTCCTGGTATTTTGCTTAGTGGTTATAAAGTTAGATTCCCCCTCCTCTCCACCCTACCCCCCAAAAATAAGCCTGCTTTTCTCTGGCCAACTTCGATTCGAGCCATATCTCCTGAGCTCCTGTGTTTTAGAGCTAACTTATTTTCACCTGAAGGGAAGGATTGAGCTGCTCTGTTAATGATAAAACAACTATGATTATTTTGCATTTTTAAAATGTGCATACAAATCTTTTAATCTCTGCCTATGCCCATCAGAACAATTCCCTTCCAATGTAATTATATTCAAAATGCAAGTGAGATAATAAGTATCTCAGAATTTAACTTGATAAATATTCATTTGCCTTATAGGGAAAAGCAAAGAACATTCTCATATAATTAGCTGCATATTTTTAAACCACACTTTTATTGAGTTTTTTTTTTTAGGTATATTTTATGTATGCAAATCTGCTAATTTATAAGGTAAGAGAGGTGAGGAGGATGGAGAAAGTGAGGAATGAGAAATATTCATTCCCATCCTGCCCTCCTTTCTGGGGAATAAGTTTCCTAATTATAAGAGAGCAATCATTTCTCCCAGCTCAGTGTCTTTGTCTTATTGAACCTAAGCCAGTCAGAGCCTTTAATTATAAACCCAGACTTACCTTTCTTAGTTGCTATAACAATCCTTGCCTTCAAAACAAATATATCTACACAGAGAAATTAAGAAAATGGTGAGGAGAAAGTTCTTTACTATGGGGGTGTGATATGGGGAAGTAAAGCTTTGACACAGCATTGAGATCCCCCAAATCAGAGCAGACACACATTCATTCACAGATAGACTAAGTCATGTATACATCCTCAGACCTAACACATAGCCGCTAAAATGCAGATTTGTTTTTCTTTCCCTTTAACTGAGGCACACAATAGCATCAGCATTTTAAATTTGGCAACACATTTGGAGCTTGCACCTGCAAATGTCACTAAAGTATCACCCAGTGCACTCCTGTGATGTTCATGGGCCTTTTGCCAACATAGGTGCCTGCCTAAGAACACACCCCAGGCCTAGCAACTGATTCTAAATCCAATACCCTGCAATATGTGTCTATGCAATATCGGAGAATGCGGTTCAGAAGTTTCCCATGAGAGAACTGCTTTCCCAAAAATCACATCGACCACTAATCAATTTCTGATGAAATTATGCACAAATAGTTTTGTGAGGAGGAAATGATTCGTTTCCTTTCCGATCTCTGTATTGCCACCTTCCATGAACTTTGTAATTGACTCCAATCAGCATCCTAATTTCCTTTATCACTGGTCCTCAGGTTTTACTTTCCTTTCACTTACTATGCATGGCTCAGGACATTCTCTACACCAACAAAATATGATCAGAGCTATTACATGATAAATCAAGAGATGTGTCACACAGTGGTATTATGATTCTATTTATGCACATATAATATTTTAAGAACTGAATTGGTTACTTAAAACATGAATTAGCAGAAATGATTCATGAATATTTAATTAGTTTTAGTACTATAATTATGATTTTAAAAATGCGTATTGTAAGGAAAGGTATTTAATGAAGCTCTTTTTATTTGGAAAGAAATTTGTTTCCAGGTCTCACTATTCACTATGTAAACTTAAATGCCTTTCATCTTCCATGGACAGAAAACAAATGGCGGAAATAGAGATCCAGTCCTCTGTGAGAATGTGTGTGACATTGGAGGATGGAATCATCAGATTTCAAATTTACATTTGGAGACAGCTGTCTTTTTCTTTTACTGGGAAAGCCTTTAGAAGCATTGTTTGCAACCATGGGGAGGCGGGGGAGGATTTCATTCCATGTATTTTCTTCTTGCAGAACTGAAAGAAGCATGTTTTACCATCTACCCAGAAGACTCCACACTCCAACTTAAGAACTTTCTGCTCTTTCTTTCCTCTGCTTTCTGTCCTGGGCAGCTTCTCCCCAGATTCTCAAGTTTCTGTGCCTTGGACAGAGCCATGGGACACTAATGAGCCTGCGTGGGATGCAACATATCAGGTAGGCTCAGATAAACAGACATGTTTTTCAGACCACAAACTCCAGTAGAGTTAATGGTGAAACTGAACAGATAAGTCAAAGTACCAGGCTACAGGGTGGGAGAGAACTCACTTGAAGGAGAAGAGTGCCTTTCTACCACTGGAATCTGCTTCTTTGTTTTGACCTTTTTCCGCAGTCCATGCTGAATGACATCTCTTTGTTGCTGTGTAAAAGAGGCTCCTGAGTGGGTCAGGTGGGTTCCAGGAGCAAAGCATGGCTTTTCTTCCTCTACAAATCACCCAGGTGCTATCATGGCCACTCTGAGATGGCTTTTGTGACAAGATTTATTATCATCGTTTATGTTAAAAGTTGTTTTCGAATGCTTTGCTTGGAAAACACAAGCTAAATGTCAAAGTAGAAGTTGAATAGAAGGCATTTCTTTTTTTTTTTTTAGGTTCAAACCTTTTTAAAAGTATTTATATTTCTCACAGGAAATTTTTAAATGATTAGCTTTTAAACACTTTTAATATCCATTTCAGAGAAAGTTTACAAGCAGAAAAGCACAGAGAATGAAAATCATTACAGTTTTACTGACTTGTAATGAGCATTCATGGGTTTTTATCGTTAAGTTTTCCTTAATTTAAATAAACACATTAAAACTTCTATATCATATAGGGCTTATAATAATAAGTCTTGAAAAGTGTAAGAACTTTGAAAACTATTAAATGAGGCATTAATTATAACAATATTGGGAGGATTTCTTAATAAGACATTTTTACCTAGAAGGGAGTCTACTAGCACTGATAATCGTCTCTGGCTCTGCAGTTTTGTGAGCTACTTTATTCAAAGATAAAATGTTCACATCCCTTTTCATCCTTATGATAAGGCTATGCAAAACTATGTTAAGTAATCCTTATATCACTGCATTAGTACCAAGCTGAAGCAACCTTTAATCAACTCACTTCCTCTGCACTTGCCAGTGATTTTGACTGTTTTTCTGCCCCCCGCCCCACCCGCTTCTTATTTTCTGAGACAGAGTTTCTCTGTGTAGTTTTGGTGCCTGTCCTGGATCTGGCTCTGTAGACCAGGCTCGAACTCACAGAAGGGCATCACTCTTTGGGTGGAAAGGTGAATCTATAAAACTATGAGCAACTCCCGAAGACTATGCTTGACTTTGGCATGAGGAGCTGTGTATGTTTGCTGAGAAGTTTAGAAATCAAACAAAAGATAAATGAGAATCTCTTGGGCTGGTGATAGGGATGGCCCCTGTGTGAGCCTCTTATTGTATGCAGGCAGGGGCTGTCCTTGAGCTCTACTGTCATTTTTTTTTTCAATTCATGTGTCCAAATATTAATGAAAGTTGTCAGGAACAAGAAATCATCATTCTTGGGCACTCCTCTAAAAGATGTGGCCGTAGTAACTTGTCCAGCATTGGTCATCCTCCTTAGCACATCCCTGGTGATCACAGGTAAGATTACCAGTTGAGTATCTCTCTTCCTTGGAAGGGTACAAACTACCCTCGTGTCCTCTAGATCTCTGCACAACCACAATCTCCACTTCAAGACATTCCTAACACCTGGGGGGGGGGGAGCTTGTGGCCTCCTTTTGCTATGTCATATCCAATCAACTCTCCATATTTTTCACACAAACCTGTTTGACTGCATTAAATTAGTCTATAATAATGAACCTTAAAAAATAAATCTATGTTGCTCATTGCCACATACAATTAGACAAAGCTCTTTCAAAAACATAATAAAACCAGTGAAATAGTGAGTGAGTACGTAAATGATATTTTTGTATACATCTGTGTATGGTACTGTGGGTTGAACTCAGTCCTCGCACTTGCTAAATATGTGCTCTTCCACTGATCTACATCCTCAGTACCACTTAAATTTTATTTTGAGACATAACTAAACTGTGCTGTTCAGACTGGCCTGGACCCAGCTGTGTAACCTAGGCTGGCTACAAACTCATAATCTTCCTGCCTAATAAATTGGGTTTTATGGTTTTTAAGAGATAAAATGGATAAAAGTATCAAAAAAATGTTCAATATAAAAAGCCCCTTCTGTGGCTAGAAATATGTCTCAACACTTAAGAATACTTGCTGTTTTTGTAGAGGACCCAAGTTGTTTTCCCAGCACCCATGTCTGTCAGAGCTTAAAACTGCCTCATATTCCAGGGGATATAACACCCCATTCTGTTCTCCTTGGGCACCCACATACAGGTGGCATACATTAACATGTTGATTTTTTTAACTTTTCCTTTTTCAGTAAAATGGAGATTAATCAAAGAACTAGCAATGGTATTTGCCATATACCTTTCTTATAGGTCATATGAAATTTCAGAAAATCTACCACATTTCATTAATTGTCACTTAGAGACCAACACACATATTTGTACTCAGTTACCTAGAGGAAATGGTGCTTTAAATGCAAAATTTCCAGTATTTATTGAATTTAGTTATTGTGTACTTTCCCCTTTAATTGCTCATTACCAATTTATTAAAGAAAAGTGTTTACTTCACCCAAAAGCTTTAAAGTTTACTGGTATAGCAGGAATTTAATATCAGATAAATTAAAAAATGAAAATAGCCAACAACTATGGAGAAGAAAGTCTAACGTGAAGTGAATGGTTTGACAGTCTAGCTCCCATGCTGAGTACTTTGTATTTATACCTTCCCCAATCCCCACAAATGCTCACTAGTGTTTTTAATCTTCTTATTCCACAATTTAATAAATTGAGATTGATAGAGAGTATGTAACATCCCTTAAAATTACAAAATGCACAAGAGGGAAATTGATAGTTAAATCCCTGCCAGCTCACTGAGAGCTACATTAGGCGGTTAATATGCATGAATTCATTGCATGTGCCCATCCTCCCTAGGATGCCGATATGTGGCACACAGAAGTGAGAATATGGAGAGATTCATTAATTTGTCAAAATAAAGAGATGGTCTGCTTCAGGTCCAAGTTTCTTCTCATCACACTAACTCTGAAGGGAAAGGCGGCTCTCTAGCGTGGCTATAGCTTTGTGAATTGGCTGAGATTCAAGAGAAAACAGACTTCCTTAACTGTGTCTTGCAAAAGTTTCTAAACTTACCCCACAGGAATTTCCCCACTGTGTCGTGATGTGACACAGAGGCTATCAAAATGTCAGCATGAAGTCCACTCCGCGCCTTCCAGCCACTGTAAAATGTCTGGAGGTGTGAAGACACTGTCCCCGGAGCCGGGACCTTGTTTCCTTTTCACGAGGGGGATGTCCAGAAATCACAATTTCATTTCTAACCTGCAGAGGAAAGGGAAATCCACATCCCTGACCCAGATGCAATCTTACTATTCATCACACTAGATTTGTATTGACTTTTTCAAGTGAAAATTGCATACTTTAGGGAACATTATTTTTAGAATCATGTATTATAAATGTGTAACTGACCTCAGGTAGATGTTCAAAGCCTTTGTGAATTAGTAATAGTCCATGAAGTTAATGTGTCTCTGGGCAGCAGTAAATAATTCATGCTTTGTTTTAATAGTTCTCATTTTAACATGAATATTCATACTGTATAGGATGAGAAAAAAGAATCTGTTAGAATTACCGAAACACCTGGGAAATGTTCGTATGATTGTTATTAGATCGAGGAAGTAAAACATTAATCTAGATTATTTAAAAGAATTACAGAGGTTAAAATTTAAATGAAATCATCAATCCTGTAAATCTGAAGATATATTTCTGTCAGTAGATGGTAGCTTCTTCCATAAATGTTATCACTCTTAATTTCCAACGAAATAAGGAACTTATGAAGTTATTTTAAAAGAATCTTATTGGGTGGGTGGTGGTGGCACACACGTTTAATCCCAGCACTCAGGAGTCAGAGCCAGGCAGATCTCTGTGAGTTCAAGGCCAACCTGGTCTACAGAGTGAGATCCAGGACAGGCACCGAAACTACACTGAGAAACCCTGTCTCGAGAAA
>CABHPQ010173366.1:0-28432 GCA_902168405.1 Peromyscus aztecus
TTTTTTTTTCCTTTTTGCTTCTCAAGACAGATTTTCTTTGTGTAGTCCTGCCTGTCCTGGAACTTGCTCTATAGACCAGGCTTGTAAATGGACATATCTGTCCCTCCCACCAATTTCCAAATAACCACTCAGAGGCTTATATTAATTATAAATGCTTGGCTGGTAGCTCAGGCTTACAGTTAAATTAACCCATAATTCTTATCTATGTTTAGTCACATGGTATTGTATCTTTTTTCAGAGTGACATTATCATCTTCCTCTGTGTCTGGCTGGTGACTCCTCACTCTAACCTTTTCCTTCCCAGCATTCTCAGTTTGGCCACCCCACCTATACTTCCTGCCTGGCTACTAGCCAATCAGCATTTTATTAAACCAATTTGGGTGACAAATTTTTACAGTGTACAAGAGGATTATTCTACAGCATTTCCCCCTTTTGTCTAATTAAAAAGGAAGGTTTTAACTTTAACATAGTAAGATTATATGCAACAAAGCAGTTATTAAGTAAGAATCACAGTAACACTATCTAATCCATTTACATTTGACAAAATTAGAGAAAGTAATTATCTTATCTTAGTGAGTCTAAAATTTTCTAATTTACTTTCTATTATATCTAAGGAAAACTTTGTTTAGTTTTTTTTCATGACCATTATCCATAATAACTTGTAATCAACCCCCCTAAACAATGACAAATATCCATAATTTATTTGGGGGGAATGTGGGCATAGTTCTCTAGACTACTTCCTGTTGATTGGGGAGGCTGGTAATCTTTTTGGCACCCTGAGAAAATTTAGCATAATTGTTAAGTCTTGGCTGTAGTATTTTGTGGAGCTGGATCATCTTATTCAGTGGCCTTGAAGCTGTTTTGGATGCTGGATCATCTGGGCCATCATTTTCATTGGTGTCTGGTCCCCTTGCTCTGAAAATATATAAACTTTTAAAGGTAACATATATCTATGTATTAATACAAATACAAACTGTGCATTGTACATAAGCCAGTCAAAGACAATTTTTTATTTTATGTCTGAGCGGGTAAAATGTATGTTACATGTCTTATAGTTACTTTAGGTTTATTTTCCCATGTCTGTAGTTAGGATTTCAAGGGGGCGGGGGGGGGGGGCCTTCCTTAATCAAACCTGATTTTCCTTAACCCAGAATGAACCCACAGCCACTCATTTTCTGTGGAAACAAAAACATAACCTCTTTTCCAAAGCAACATATCCCTTGACTTAAATTTTGAAGTCAAGACATTTTTAAAATATATAGGTTGGTTTAATCTAGCAGTTTTTATAATCAAATGTCTCTCAGCAATTATCATTTGTTTATTAGCTACTAAAAATTTTAAAGACAGCACAATAACATACAGTATCCAGATTTCTCTGTATATTTTCCACCCTTATGTGGCTTTTTAAAAATATTTATTCCCTTTTAAAGGACCTTACTTTATTATTTTAAAACTTTACATATTTTATTTTTTATGACTGTCTATACCTTCTTTTCTCTCCCAAGCCTATGTATTCTTTTTCAGTGCTGTGAATCATTTAGAGGTTTTTTTCTTTCTTTTTTCTGAATCTGTCTTTTCTGCATATCTCTTTTTCTGACCACATGAGTCTTTAAACTACTAAGCAGGTGTGGTTAGGACCAAAGCAGTGGTTTTGGCAGCTGGCTCCGCCACATTCCTTGGTTCTGAGTGCATAGCTTCATTTAGTATTAGTGGTAGCCACATGTAATGCACCAACTCTGGGGAGTTTTTGGGTCCATGCTGCCACCAAGTAGTGCACTACCCGCTGCTCATAAACCCCATTTAAGTGTTTGGTAGCAGGGCCTCTTTAAAGAGCTGCATAGTTTTTGCCAATAACAGTGAGCCAGGAAGTTGTCTCTTAAAGGAGCCACACCTCTGCTTGCTGCTAGCAAATAAAGCCCACCCAAGAAAAAGCAGTTACTAAGAAGCTGAGTTTGACTCCATTTTTGTGTTTAGAATCCTTTTTAAAGCTTTGTCAGGTTTTATGTGGAAATTTCAGCCACACATTGGAATGCCATATGTAAACAGATGTTTCTGTCATGCCCACCAATTCCTAATAACCACTCAGAGGTTTATATTAATTATAAATGCTTGGCTGGTAGCTCAGGCTTATTACTAACGAGCTCTTATACTTAAATTAACTCATAATTCTTATCTATGTTTAGCCATGTGGTTTGGTACCTTTTCTCAGTACTACATTCTCATCTTGCTTCCTCTGCATCTCCTCACTCTAACGACCTTCCCAGCATTCTCTGTTTGGCTGCCCTACTTATACTTCCTGCCTGGCTACTGGCCAATCAGCGTTTTATTAAACCAGTTCAAGTGACAAATCTTTACAGTGTACAAGAGGATTATTCCACAGCACAGGCTGGCCTTGAACTCACAGGCCTTGAACTTGAATCCCCCTGCCTCTGCCTCTTAAGGGCTGGGATTAAAGGCATGTGCCATCATTACCATGCAGAAGAGAGGCTTCCCTGACCCAGAATCGAACCCAGGCCTTGGTAGTGAGAATGCTGAATCCTAACCACTAGACCACCAAGGAGCGTCTAGTATCTTGTGGACTGAGTTTTATGTTGACAATGAAGTGATAGCCAGTTGTTTTCCTCTTTATGGATAAATGCTCCTTGCATGATTTATTGAATGTTCTCTTATTTTCCCCCATGAACTTTCAATGCCATTTTGTCATAACAAGTGTCTCAGTACCTGACAGTCTGTTTCCAGGCTCTCTATTCTTTCCTGTGGTTGTTTGTATCATAATTACAGTGTGAAAGTAGCTTCATTTTTTAGTTCTTCTTCTTTTCTCCTATTCCAAAACCTTCAAAGACTTGGGACATATTATTTTAGTATAGAAAATAACTTGGAAGTGGGTGTTTGCCCAGCCCGTTCCCTTTTTGCACTCATGGTGTAGCTCCTTTTGAACAGTTTCATACCCAGCCCATACTAAGCCCCATTCTGTGCCTGGTGTTGTGCATTGCTTGTAGCAGATCCAGTTGGACTTTGTCAGGGTCCCAGCTTCTGTGAGCTGAGCAGAGACAATGTGCATGCAGCAGTCAGAAAAGAAGTGATCTCTAGAGCCTTGTTCCAGGCTCCAATGGTAAGAGATGATGAAAAAGGAGAGGAGTGGGAGATTCCCAGAAAGTCCCAATGGCCTCGTAAGAGCCTTCTCAGTTGGTGGCTTCCATGCTTAATCCTTCCTCTCCTGATGGACCCTGTGACCAGAATCTGAAGGAAAAGTGGTCTTGGTAGCAGAGGCCTGCAATCCCAGCCTCTAGGGAGGTCAAGGCAGAGGAATAGCAAGTTCAAGGCCTACCTGGGCCAAATAGTTTAAGATTTAAGATATAGTTAAATGACAGTGTTCTTGCCTTGCATGCACAAGCCCTGAGTTCAGTCCCCAGGACTGCATACTCTGCAGGGAATCATAATATAATGTCTATGAAAATGTGAAGTTTCTCAGACATGTGTCTTTTAGTCTTCCCAGTGCAGTTACTGAAAAATTTAGACATGTCAACACTATAGACATCTGGATGGTTGGTAGAAGAGGTTCTTCTTTCTTTTTTCTTTTTTTTTAAATTTTGCTCATATCAATGAAGGGCACCGCATTAACTTAGGGAAGAGATATTTTGAAGTAGTAGTGTGGTGAAAGACTATGGACTCTGGAGTCATACACACCTACATTCAGCAGTGCTAACTCATGACAAGTTGTCTAGCTCTCCGATCATCCCTTTTCTTTAGAAAACTTAGAATGGCCAGAGGATGAGCAGGTAGTCAGTATGAAAACTGAGTGAATTATCTATGTAAACTGATAAGCAAAAAACCTAATAGATAGGTAGATAGGTGCTTAAAATGTTTCCAATCGTTCTATAATACTTACTTTTCCATGCATGCTTTTTTTTTTTTTACATACAAACATGTAAACTTCACAAACTGGGATCCACATGAGAGAAAACATAAGGTTTTGTCGCCTCATTTCCAGATCTACCATTTCCCCACAATTTTCATTTTTATTTACACATCAAATCCCATTGTATCTAGGTACCACACTTTAGAAAAGAATTATTTTTAATTGTGTGGATGTGTCTGTGTGTGGGTATGTGCAGGTGCCCTTGGAGTTCAGAGATGTTGGATCCCCTGAAGCTAGAGTTCCAAGTAGTTTTGAGTTGGGGACTGCACTTGGGTTCTGTGTAATGTGACCACATGCTCTTAACCACTTAGCTGTCCCTCCAGTCCCTGTGCCACACTTTCTTTATCCATTCATCTGTTGATAGATGGCTAGGCTGGTTCCAATCCTTGTTAGTGTGGAAACCGCAGCAATGAAAGCAGATGTGCAAACATCACTGTAGTAGACAGAAAGTCCTTTGGGTATGTGTGTCCTAGACCGGGGTTATATGATAATTTTATTTTTAACTTTTTAGAAACCTCTGTACTTACTTCTATAATAGTTATGTAAATTTGCCCTCCCATAAGCATTGATTTTTGGTGATGTTAGCTATTCCTACCAGAGTGAGTGCATCTTTAGCCATTTCTACCTGGGGTGAGGTGTATCCTTAGCCATTGGTGAACTGCAAGTTTACTTAGTAGGATGTACACTTTAGAGAAAAAAAAAATCTGAGGCTCAGAAAGGAGATAGGTATGATTGCAAGGTGACTAATTTGGTTTCTGGTTTCAAATTTGGGCCACTAAGATGAGGCCAGCAGTTTCAGGCCTGTGGGCCAGTGTGGCCTGCTATTGGTTCTTGTAAATGTAGTCACAACAGTGGAGCTAATAGTTGCTATAGAGAATGTATCCTGTAAAGCCAAGGTATTCACTGTACAGCCTTGCTGTGAATATGGAAGCAGATTTTACAGGTGAGGTTTTCAACTATTTTGGTTATGACCTCAAAAGCATTGGTGATCCTGTAAATGTGTACTAGTTCAATCTTAATTTACTTGATCAAAACATTTTTCTCCTCAGAGATGAAGATAAATTAAAAACTTGGAAGCTTAAGTTTTTGACATCAAAGTGGAAAAAGGGGGAAAAAGACAGTGAAGGATCCAAAAGGTAAGCAGACAAGGAAGCTCGCAACTCCACAGTGGCAGTTTCCACTTCCGACCCGCTGTCTGACGTTGGGCAAGACCTTAAATCTGATTTTCAGGTTCCTTGTCTGCAACTGAGAAGTAGCAACACTTGCCTCATAGTACAACTGGGAGGATTGAAAGAGACGAAGGTATAAACACACAGTTCCTTACATTCATTCCCCCCCTCCTCCCCACTGATGAGAAACAAGCAAGCCTGGGAGGCAGCCCTTAGCAAACAGTGAAGGCCTTCCAGACTTCTTGTCTTTTAGGCCATAGCCGCATTCCTCCGGAAGGACAGAGCTTAGATAGAACACCAATTAGGACTGACGGGCATTGCTAAAATGTCAGTTTAGTTATGACGATAGTCAGTGTCAGAATGTAATGGTAATGTTCTCAGCTCGGGAGGTGACCTCCACTCCTGTGATTAGCACTGGACTGGATGCTTGGAGAGCGAGCATGTGCTCTGCTTCATCAGTGCTTCCTTAGCTATGATCTCCTCTTCCCGGGTGCTGTGAATGAGGTAGGATGGGGGACAAAAACTTCCTGGGGAAGTCCTTAGTAAATAGTGAGTGGTCTGCCTATGTCAGGAAACCACTGGTTTTCCCAGGGTATCTCCAAGTCGGATATTTGTTCACAGAAAATTGAAACAACTCAGAGTGGCAAAGGCACCCCCTCCTTCAAGTTTATTTTTTCTGAATTTGGAAAGAGGTATTCAGACTAGAAAGTTGATTTTTTTTTCACATTAAACATCATACTTGTTTGCATAGCCCTGCAAAAGAGAAAGGAAGGGTTCTGAACTTTTGTCCAACAGTTTTATCTGGTATCAATGTAAATCCATCTTTTTTGAGAAAAAATTTCCAGTAGTTTTTTTCATAAACTTATTCTCAATTTCAAAATGCAATAATGCATCATTGTTTATAAAGAACAGTAGATCAATTTCTTGGATCCTTTTATAATGGTTTCTGGGACAGCTTATTCTACCAGTAAGTACAAAGTGTTTTCTGTATTAGTTAACGGACAGCTTATTCTACCAATCACAAAGGTTGGGTGAGTATTCAAATATAAAGGCATGCATGACCCAAATGGACACTGTATTGAAGGAATGGTCAAACACCTGTGTATGATGCCAGGAAGGAACATTTTTCTGTAGGTTAGTTCAGACACACTGAAGGATGTTAAACAAGAGTGCAGTGATTAATTTCAGAAAGACATTCCTGTGACAGGGATGTAGATAAATTTTTTTTATCAGAACAGGCAAGGAAAGGGTATTGTTGTCAGGGTCTGAGATGGACATTTTCAGATTTTTGGCTTTTTACTCAAAGAAAAACCAACACACACTGCAAAGTATTGGGGAAACTTTATTCTAAGAGAGCAGCAGATCTCAGGGGCCCAAGGTTGTTTGAGGATTCCTATGGGATCCAGGAAAGCAGGGGCCAGTTACTCACAGGCATAGTTAACATGGTTCTCTAAGATTGTGTTATATGATCATGTGTCTCCTGTGCGTGTCCAATCCCATAATGGACCTGATTTTAATCATGTATGTGCCCAGTTATGGGTAAGTATAAAATGATAATTAGGGTATTCTCCCCTGAAAGTTCACTTGGGAACGTGGTTTTATCACACATGTACCCTAAGCCAGTTCACACCTTTCCATTTCTGTAGCAAGACATAAGCAGAGTAGAACTGAATACAATCTAAGTTGGATGGTCATTTACAGTGGAAGGTATATACAGTATGATGGAGATTTATTCAGAGATGTGTGTGTGGGTAAGAGTCTCAAGTTGTCACGTGCATTTGGAGCCCTTACCAAGTAGGGTATCAGGCTACTAAACTATGCCACATGCAGATGACTGTGGCAGGCAAGCAAGAATGGGGCTGTGAGTAGAAGCATGGGAAGGATACCCCAATATAGAAGATGCTCCTCGCTGACACTGCTAAAAAGAGGAACCAAAGTCCATTTATAAAGCAGGAGGCAAGACAAGGGAGGGGTCTCAGGCAGCTTTGGGGCTAGATTAGTCCATTGGATGTGGTTCACGGTTCACCCATGTGTGCTGCATCTTGCTGTCCATGTATTCCTTACTTTTCCTGTTGCTGTGATAAAATATCCCCCTAAGGCAACTTAAGACAGAAAGGATGTATTTGGGCTCATAGGTCAAGGGTACAATCCACCACCCTAGATCTTGTTTCTATATATTGAAAGATTCAAAAATCTACAGTTAAAACCAGTTACCTTACTGTGATGTTTTGTGACAAATGCTCCCCATAGTCTCAGGCATTTGAATACCTGGTTCCAGTTGGTGGCACAGTTTGGGTACATTTAAGAATTTGGTTTTGCTGAAGGAAGCATGTCACTTGGGGGTGGGCTTTGAGAGTTTAAAGACATGTCATTTCTAGTTTGTTCTCTGCTTGCTGCTCCAGCCACTGTGTCTGTCAGTTCCCTGCCATGAAGGACTCCAATCCCCCAGGAATCATAAGCCCAAATAAGCACTTCCTCCTATAATATGCCTTAGTCATGGTGTTTTCTCATTGCAGTAGAAAAAGAAAGGTAACTAATATGCCTACTATTCTATAAAACATGTTGTTTCTCTTATCTCACTGCTCCTCCTGCACTCAACATTCTCTATATCAAGTTGATTTTATTTCATACTTCCTTGATATCAAAAATATTCTTAGATATACAGCTCAGTGGTAGAATGCTCATTTAGTATATAGGAGGCTCTGGATTTGATCTTCAGCCAGCACTGGAAAAAAAAACCCACAAATACATATGTATAAAACAGAAAAATAGTTGGTATTACCTTCTTCAGTAGTTATGAAAATCTGCTCTAGTAGAGGGATGTGTATAGATAGTATATATTTCATTTATCTATGTATTATGTAAAATTATACCTGGGTTTATCCTGAGATGGTGACTTCAGAGGCTCACAAATTTAGGACTTTGTTATGCTACACTTAACCTTGCCCATGTTATTTCTTGCCAGTTTTTCTCCCAGAAATTTCTTCAGAGCAAAGAAGCACAATTTAGAAAAGAATAGAATGGAAAAAGAAGAAAAACTTTTCAGAGAAAGATTTCAGGTATGTTCTCTTCTGAAAGTGATAATGAACAGAACACTCACACTACTGACAACTAGAAACGTCCAGTCTTAAAGGCTCTGTTAGTTTGCTGTGTGTGTCTCAGCCACTCTGAGATAAAGAAATGATCTGATACATTCCTATATTGGCATGCCTTTGTACGTGCTATTCCATCTGGTAAAGCTTCTAAAATGTTGAAGGCTCTCTTCAAATCTCACTCCCTCAGCACATTTGTACAATACTGATTAGAAGGAGACCCTTTCATATGTCAGTTCCCAGTGTAATACAATGTGCTGTATTTGAGTGAATGAGGATAGCAACATCTCAAACTCACATCCTTCATTAAGAAGCTATGGAGTGTTCTCCACTGCTCCTTCCCGATTTTATCTTCTGCCAAAGTGAGGACCTCTGAATTCAGAAAACATTTTCAACAGCATCCAAGTGGTAGACAGTGGACTAAGAGTCAAATTCTGTAAGTGAGAGCTCTACCAGAAAGAAATGTTTGTTTCCTCAAGTCATGGCCGCAGCTAATCCTTGTTTTCTCTCCTCAGATTCTGTCTCTGCTCTTTCTCCTTTGGCAAGTCACTGCTCATAATTCTGTTTCTAAAAGAGCTTCCACCTCTACCTCACCTTCCATCTCCTTCCTCCAGACACCGACTTGGTCTACTCCACATCTGACCTCCCCCTGCTACTTTCTCCATCTGGTGTGTTCACTTATCAAGACCCAGTTGAGACATCTTCTCATTCCAGAAAGACCTGCTCAAACTTCTAATTAAAGAAATTGCTCTTCTTACCTAAATACAACTTCTGGTACTAAACTGTGAACTTCTACACGGCATAGATTATCTTCACATCCATGTGCTCAGCAGAGAACCACTACCTCACACTTCACAAACATCCCAAACTATTTTGAAAGTGAACTAAAAATAAGACTATACATAAATTCCTTAACTGCTGATATCACCTGCTTGGCCACAGCTCAGGAAGTTGTTACCTAAAATCCCCACATACTAGGAGGTTATTTGACTAGATCAAAAACAATAGCATAGTAATCTCTGGTTGAAAAGACCCCTATCATCCACCAAGGCTTTCTCCTTTGCCCTTGAAAGTCCCAAATGGGACAGAAATCCCATCTCCTCTGTATGTATATAAGTCTATCCCTAATTACCTGAGATGGGCTTCCAGTTACCTTTAGGAAAAAAATATGCCATTTCAATCCAGCTCAAAACAATACTGTGTACCTCCCTGTTGAAGGAATTGAGGGTACAACACTCACCTCTGGTTTCTTTTTTAAAGGCAGTGTGTTTACTAAGTTCTACAATAGGAATATATTTAGTGCAGTAAGTTGTTCATGGCAGTCACAACAATATCAGAAGTTGTTGGCAGCTGAGTATTTCAAGTAGGAAGAGAGCACTCACATGAGTAAAGACCTGGAAAGATGGGAAACAAAGCATCTTGGTATGTTTACAAAACACCTTGGCACTTCTTGGCCCAAGGACTTTGTAAAGGGACAAGGAATGATAGTATGCAAAGGATCCTGAATATCAAGTCAAAGAATGTGGATCTCTTCCTAAAGGCAATAGAGACTTAAGAACTGTGTAACTAGGAAGGTGGCCTACTGAGATTTGTTTTTAAGAAACTACTGAGGATTCACAGTAACCAAATGGCCTGGAGAAAGGGAAAGATGTCAGGGGTTTGTGAGGGTCAGGTGAGGAGCCATTACAGGTCATCCTAATCTGCTGAAGTAAGCACCAGGGACCAAACTACATATCCTAGTTTTTGTTTTCTTGGTCAGTGCATGAGAAGGTGAAGTACCTGTAGGCCGGCTCATCAGGAAGAAATCCTGTGGGTTCAGGAACTGAATTTCCCACCAGAGATTGCTCTGTCACAAATGCCTGTCTTTCACCACATAGACAGTGGGCATTTCCCACATATACCCAACTGCCACCATTTTAAAGTACATGTGCTCAGAAAAGGTGAGGATGGAACATCATCCTAAAACAGAATATTAACTCTACAGCTGTGTTCAAATGTTTCCTCTCCTGAGTTAGGAGGTAGCTTTGTTACTGTTTAAACATATCAGGTGTGGTATATTTACACCCACCAGGACTTGTTCTGATATGTATGAGTAGATATGAAAACAGTTTTAAAATAGAATCACATTAGACAATTGTTTTGTTTTGGATTTTACTATTATTTTAAGGGCCTTTCACTGTAATACCCCATCATTTACTTTGTCAGTATCTAGCATTCTGTATGTTGAGGTTACTATATTGTATCTTTCATTAATCCTGTTATAGTAACTATCTTACTATAGTAATTTCTCATTTTAGTATGGTAAAGAGATTATGGTCATTAACAGAGCAGTAGCATGCTCCAGTAATTCACGAAATGGAGTATTTGACCTGCCAATAACTCCTGGAGAACAGCTGGAAGTTATCGACACCACTGAAGAAAACCTAGTGATATGTCGCAATTCCAAAGGCAAATGTGAGTTCATGGTGAAACTTTTCAATATTAAAAAATTTTCTCTAGAAATCTGAGGTTAGTAATGTGAGTTTTGTTTCTACAGATGGATATGTGCTCATTGAACATCTAAATTTCAAGTAAGTTGTTTAATTTCATATCTAGCCATGAGTTCTGGGTACTTAATGTAGTATATTATGTATACTAGTCTTAAGGGACTACCTAGTGTATTTGAAAATTAGCTATGTAGTCAGTGCAGTGGTGCATGTCTTTAATCCCAGCACTCAGGAAGCAGGAGAATCTCTGTGAGTTCAAGGCCAGCCTGGTCTACAGAGTGAGTTCCAGGACAGCCACAACTACACAGAGAAACCCTGTCCCCAAAACACCAAAAACTAGCTATGCAGTGCACTGCCTGGAACTGCATCAGAGGAGGCCTTATCACTGGGACTTCCTGGGTACACTCACCAGACTAATATGCAGAGCCCATTTGCAAAGTTTTTAAAATCATCTGAAATCTCCTAACTGTTCCACTTACCATCTATTTCACATGCTTGCATGTTGTTTTTTCTGTCCCAGGCATCAGGGCTGATTCCATTAGGAAGGTCTGCGTAAGTCAGGATGTGCCCAAGCTGTGAGCCCAGCCCCACAGCCCTTCCAGTTCCTCTGTCAAATGAGATGGGCTGTGGAGACTTCTGTCAGAAACTCAGAAGAAAACCCTCAACATGTCAATGTTGGTTTGACTTCAAAAAAGTTTGTCTTTCAATGTCTATTTTCCTGCTGGTTCAAGAGATTGTGAAACAGAATGTTAGCATGCGAGCACTTGCCTAATGAGCCACATCCCAAGTTAGACATCTTGCCTTATGGCACCAGTGAGCTGTGCAGATGGTTAGTGAACATCTAATGTTAGTACACGTCAAATGTAATTTCTTGGTGCACATCTACATTTCATACAAATTCTAAGTGGTAAAGAATGTAACCATGTTACTTTAAACAAAAAAAAACACTTGAGCCATAGTTATTTGTTGTTGTTTTTTTAACCAAAGTAAAAGAATAGAAGATAAGTACTACTGAAGGGAACAGTGTGCTGTGGGGCGGGGGGGGGGGGGGGGGGGCATTCTTTTCTAAATTCAACCACAAATATTTTTTAGATATGTTTAACAAAAATGTGAGGATATATACATGTTGTAGCATGTGAAAACTTTGCCTAAAATAGGGGAAATTAATAGTTTGTCTATGCCCAAACATATCCAAGTGTATTTCATTTACATGACAGTACACAGAAATTGCACAATTGTAAATAACATTCTGGTCCTACCTGATGTGCACTGTGTGTTAATAAATTCTACATATGCTTTCAACTGTTACACTTCAAGTTCATTTCCTAATTCTTTAGAGGGCCTAAGTTCAGTTCCCAGCACCTACATACAGTAGCTCATAATACCTGTTACTCCAGGAGATGAAACATCCTCCTCTGGCCTCCAGGGAAACTGCACTCATGTGGCTTTTGTTCCCACAAAAGCATATGAAGAATCTTCCTCAGCTCTTTAAGCAGCAGGCACGATGGAAGCTTTTTCTTGACAGAGTCATCCTATCTATTTCAAAGCTACTTTTCAAATTTCTATGTTCTTCATCTTCCTCTACATGCTCCAGATGGCACTCACCAATAAAGGCCATGTTCATTCTAACCCACTTGAATCAAAGGTATTCACATAGTTCAAAGCTTAGAGAATAAAACAGGATTCATGTGCTGCTCCTGGGCATATACCCAAAGGCCATGATATACGTGCACATCCATGCGTATTGCTACATAATCCACAATAGGAAGGAAAAGGAACCAGCTTAGATGCCCATCAACTGATGAATAAAGAAAATATACATACACACAATGGAATTTTAGTCATCTATAAATAAAAATGAAATTACAGGAAAATAGATGGGTCTAGAAGTATTATATTAAGAGAAGTGACCCAAACTCAGAAAGACAAAACTTCATGTTCTCTCTCATATACAGATCCTAGCTTGTAATGTACATGAGTGAAGTCAAAATCAAAAAAACAAAAAACTAAACCAAAGCAGACAAACATAAAAACAGGAAGAAACCAAGATAGGGTAAAAAGAAATGCTGAGGATGGACAAAAGGACGTATGTGCAGGAAGACTGATAGCTGGGTCTGAGAGGACAGGGAGGTAGGGGTGATGGAGTTTTCCTGTCCTGACTACCTGCTCACAAACAACCAGCAGCTGCTTCCCAAATAACTGACTCAGAGACTTAATATAAATTATAACTACTTGGCTGATAGCTCAGGCTTGTTACTAGCTAACTCTTACACTTAAATTAACCCATATTTCTTATCTATGCTTTGTCACATGGCTCATGGCTTGTTGCCTCATTTTCTACATGTCCTGCTTCTTGGGTGGCTGGCTGGTATCTCTTCTGACTATACCTTTCTTCCTCCAGCATTCTCAGTTTGGCTGTCCTGCCTATACTTTTTGCCTGGCTACCAGCCAGTCAGCATTTTATTAAACCAGTTCAAGTGACAAATCTTTACAGTGTACAAAGGGAGTATTTCACAGCATAGGGGAGATGAGCATAACAGGAAGAGAATCAACTAAAATTTTGTTTGAAAATGTTGCAATGATAACTAATATTTGTATGCTAATTAAAATAAAGTAAAAAGAGAAATCATTACAACAAATACCAAAGAAATTCAGATCATTAGAACACTTTGACAACTTACATACCTAAGTTTGGAAAAATCTAAAGAAAACTGATACATTCCTATACAACCTGCCAAGAGGAATAAAAACAACTTAAACAGATGCATGACAAGTAATAAGGCTAAAGTGATAAGAGTCTCTAGAATCCAAAACATACAGGCCCAAAAGGATTCCTTCCTGAATTCTACTAGGTTTTTTAAGAATACCTATGCTCTTCAAACCATTCCAGAAAGCAGAAAGAGAAGAATGCTACCAAACCATTTTATGAAGTCAATATTATCCTGACACCAAAACCAGATAAAGACACAACAAAATAATTATAGGCCAATCTCCTTACTGAACATAAATGCAAATTTTTTCAATAAAATTTTGGCAAACCAAATTCAATACATATAAAAAAGATAATTCACTATGATGAAATTGATTTAATTGCACAGTTCATAAAGTATGCAAATCAGTAAGTATGATACATCATCACATAAGAGTCAAGGACAGAAACCATATGACCATATCAATGAATGCAGGATTTGACAAAGCTCAACATCCCCTACATGCAATGCTCTGAAGAAACTAAGTGGAACTTATCCCAACACAATAAAGTACATATACATCAAACCTATAGCCAATATTATACTAGATGAGAAGAACAGAGCATTTCCTCTAATCAGGAACACAACAAGAGGGCAACTTTCACCTTTCCTTCCTGTTTTCATCCCTCCCTCCCATTCCTGAGAGTCTATGTGCATGTATATACAGTATGTATTTCTGTCTATGTCTGTGAACATTCTTTGGGTCCTATGTTGGGCTATCTTATTTTCTTTCCATTTTCTGTGATCAAATGCCTGGTAAGAAGCAACAGAAGAGAGGAAGGATTTGTTTTGGTTCATATTTGAAGGATTAAGTTTGTACTCAAAACAATATAGTGCTCAAAATCTTAGCCAGAGCAATAAGGCAAGAGAAAGAAATTAAAGTCATACAAATAGGGAAGGAAGAGTTGAGGTATCCCAAATTGTAGATGACATGACCTTATGCTTAGAAGATCATAAACAGTGAGGTGGATCTGAGGGCAAGGACACTCACCTGACACCGAGTTCAATCTCCAGAACCCACACCAGCAAGTTGTCTGCTGACTTCCATGAACATGGTCGCACCACGGCAAGCATGCAGCGCCCACACATAGTAAACAAACAGTAAGTGTAAAATATGAAAAAAGCCTCAACAGCCCACCAAAACCTTTTAGAACTGATAAACATGCTTGGCAAAACTATTAGACTATAAAATCAACATATAAAGATCAGTAAACTGCCTCCATAGCAATAACAAACGTGCTGAGAAAGAAATCTAGGAAACAATGTTATTTACTACAACTGTTAAAAAACAAAGCAAAATATGGGCTGGAGAGATGGATCAGCAGTTAATATCCCACAGAGGTATTTGCCGTCCATTTTTAGGCAGCCCTATTCACAACAGCCAAATTATGGAATCAGTTTGACAACATTTGAATGTAAAGAAAGTACAGTTTTATTCAGCCATAAAGAACTAAATTATGGGGACTGGAAAGATGGCTCCATGGTTAAGAGTATTTGCTGCTCTTCCATAGGACCCAAGTTCTGTCCCCAGCACCCTTGTTAGGTGACTACTCACAACCATTTGTAACTGCATTTCAGGGGATCTGAGGCCCTCTTCTAGCCTCAACAGGCCCCTGGACACACATAGCATAAACACATACATGTAAACCTCTAAGAACAAAATTATGTCATTTTCAGGAAAATGGCTACAACTAGGCATCACATTAAGCAAAATAAGTCAGACTCAGACAACTATCACATTTCCTCATGTAGACTCTAGATTTGATAAAGACACATAAAATTATGTGTGTGTGTGTATAAATGCATATGCCTGGAAGTAGAAGCAAGACTGTTGAAGGACTAATGAGGAAGGGAAGAATAAGAGTAAAAATGGTCAAAGCAGATGCTATAGTTATGGGAAAAAAAATCTACAAAATCCATCACTATGTACAATGAATATGTCAGCGAAGTATTTGTATTTGCAAACTAAAAAAGGGGGCTGAGGGCATCACTTTGGTGGTAGACTGCTTACCTTGCATGCATGAGACTCTGGGTTTAATACCCACCACGGCATAAAATGGGAAGAACGGTGCATGCCTCTAATCCCAACACTTGGGAGGTAGACACAGGAGGATCAGAAGTTCAAGGTCTCCCTCAGCTTCACAGTGAGTCTGAGATAAACCCGGGTTACATGAGACCCTGTCTCCAAAAAAAAAAAAAAATAGGAGAAGGGGAAGGAAAAAGAACAGGGAGGGGGGAAAAGGGAAAGGACAAAGAGGAGGAAGAAATACTATGAGTAGTAGTACTACTATTACTAGTAATAATAATAATAAAAAATAATAATAAATTGGTGGTAGTAGTAGTAGTAGTAGTAGTAGTAGAAGGCTTGTGTTTAGTCACCTGAGAAGAACCAAGTATACCCATGGCACTTCCAAAGAGTAAAATAATAAATCCATGCTAAGTCCTTAAAATTGTGCCAATTTGTTATAAAAATAGAACACTTAGATATGGCTCAAGTTAAATATACAGTGTACAGTATCAAAGACAAAACTACACAACAATGGTGTGAAATCTCATTGAGTCATAAGCAATTTCTTTCTAAGACACTTTCTCAGGAATTATTAAATGAAACAGAATATTATCGTAATGATTGAACAGAAACAAAAATAACTTTCAAATTAACCAGATTTTAATTTGATTCTGTGGAAAATGTAGACACACAATCAGACAGGCCACTTTTCTCTTGTGTTTGTTGCCAATGAGTTCCATACAGTGCAAACATTAATTAGAACCTGCAAATATGAAATGCTTTGCAATTCACTAACCTTTCTATATGGTTACTAAAGATAAATCCTTCCCACCGATCGTTTAACTCACAAAAATGCATAATAAATAAAATTGAAATTAGAATCTAGTTATTTAAACAAAATCACTGTGAGTCTGTTGTCTTCTGTTCTGAAACCAACTGTAAAAAGTAGTCCCATTTCAATGATTTAACAATGTTTTTAAATAAAGACATACTCTAGCACTATGCCAATGAGTTAATACATGAATACATTATGGGACTATTTTACAGGCTAAGAATGAATGCATGGTGTTCCTGAAAAACCAATCAAATAATTACTATCCAGTAATGCATTATGTTATAATCATACAGATAACCTAGTATCTGCCAAATTTCAATTTTATTGTTCACACTCAAAAATCACTGTATAATAGTTAAACGTGATAAAAAACACAACCATTACTTACAAAATAATTTTAAAATACTATCCTTCAAGGTCATAGTTCATAACAGTTTCGCAATCAACACTCAAAACAGTACAACCATGGGTATTTGTGAACAGTCTTGACAGAAAGCTGTATTTTGGTACATTAAGGCAGCTTTAGCCAACATTCTGAATAACAATATTTATTGAAACAAAAGACAGGTTTGATATTTAAATATTTGAGGTTTCCAAGAAATGTTAAGTGTCTTACAATAAGACCATTGTAGTTTGTGAAACTGTATGCTCTTATTACGTAGGACATCTAAAAACAAGATCCTCATCCTGTCAGTATCCAAGGGTCTAGTAAAAGGGAAGGACTGACACTGGACATGGAACTCTAAAGCCCTCCTCCTTCCGGGCTTCCAAACGGCGTCTCACACACAGCTGTGAGGTAGGTTATTATCCACATTTTGTACAAGAGAAAACTCCAGAAGGTTACAAACTTGTGCTGCTACAATAGCAAACAAGGAACTGGATTTCAATTAGATTCGGTCTTTAGCTCTGCATTTCTTTCCTTTATAAACTTTGAAATATAAAGATTGCTAGTAATTGCATTCATTTTAAAAGCAGAAGAAGGCAGCCAAATATTTGCCCAGGTGGCTTTAAAAAGTGAAATACGTGAAACAGAAACTCTATTCAGTGAACAACTTCCGGTGGTGATGGTGTGAGGTTTGGTCAAATGAACTGAAAAGGCAGAAGCAAACCACGTGACGGTTTGTGGGGCAGGTCACAAGGAGACAGAACTCACAAGAAAATGGAGTCTGAACGTGTGTTTGCTTTTCCTCTACAATTGTTTGAGAAGGCACCAGGTACTGTTTCTTTCTTTGTGTAGACAGTGGGTCTATGTCTCTTCCATTCTAGGAAAATGTTCTCCATCTAGAAAAATGGGCTTCATGTTTGGTAACAAAACTTATTTACAGGAGACTTTTAGCATTTAGATTAGCAGGAGAAAAATAACAATGCAATTCTTTCCTAGGAGGCTTCTGTTTCTCTTTGAAACTTTAAATTAACACAAAGTAGCAAATCTTGAGTTTAAAAAAAATATTGTATAAACCTTATTTTTAAAAAAAAGTCTATGTTCAAATTTTTCTTCATTCTGGGACATTCTACAAATCCTTAACTTTTTTTTTTTAAACTGGAGAGAATATTATACCCTAAAATTTCCTTAATTGCACTTTAAATATAATTGAATCTACCCACCCTGCTTTTCCAAATAATCATGAATTATCTCTAAAATTTGAACTGCTTTTTGACATAAACTAAAGTTACCAAAAGTCACATGCAGTCACAAACAGCATTACTACGCAAGGCTGGCAGTAAACATTAATGTTGGCTCACAAAATACAGGCCTGCAGTCTGATAACTTCTAGCTGGGCCCTGATTCTTATCAGGTTATGGCTGAAGAAGTTTAATGAAAACTGAATCCAGTCTAGACTGTGGGTCCTGTTCCTCATGCTGTAACTGTTTGGTGGCATCAACTGCATCATAAATATTCAAGGTAAGGCTGGTACAGAAGCCGCTTACTTGTTTAAATAATATATATGTATATGCACATATATATGTGTGTGAGTGATTTAAAGCTCATTAAGTTATATTTCCAAGTTTGAAAAGGCTTGAATTTCTATCAAGCCAATAGTGATTAGGTAGTTCATAGAGACATACTCTATGAAAATAGTGTCATATCATTTATACACAAAAGAAAAAATTACCAATAGGAAGTTTAGCTAAGCCTATTTCCCCTAACAGTCACAAACTATGATCACTTAGATGGGGACTGGGGCTCTCCTTTACAGAGAGAGACTGTACTTTAAGAGTCACAGGATGAGGGCAGGGGGTTAGGTCAGTATCAAGCACGTGCTTCACACGTGTGAAGCCCTGGTTCAATCCTCAGTACAAAAATCCCACACCCCAAAAATCACATAAATAAAACTGAAGAAAAAAATTATGTTCTAGAGATTTTTCTAGATTTTAAGCACCCTCAATAACTTATACTTATAAAAATCAATATAATCATAAATATTTCACATAATTACATCTAGTTAGTGCAATCAACTAGTTTTTATAATTAAACTAGATATATTCAGCTACAACTACTGTATGTCACTCCAAGACTTAGAAGCAATACATCAGTGTTTATTTTTATTACTTGCCTAGCAGATGTTTCACAAACTCAAACTGTTGAGCCCAGAAGAAAGGTGAAGTATTATCAAGGATGACTGGCCACCACTGAATCAATCCATGCATGGCACTCATGACTCATGGAGAGGCTGCTGTTCCTGCTCACAGACTGTTACTATAGTGTGCATTAACAGAACTGGAAATGGGCTAGCACTGCCACCACCACATAGTCGCCATTTTCTGATTAATGCTGAGTTCACAGGATGCTTGTGATTTGCTGATGATTTTTGCCATATGCATTCCAGTAGTCCAAGTAGCTGTGTTTAGAATAATACGGGCGTATACACCTTTGAAATGACTCAAACTAAGATAGAACATTCATACTAATATAAAAATACAAATACATAAAAAGTGGACACTAACACAAATTCTCTGAAGAAGTAAACAAGGCAGAACTTTTGAGCTCAAAGGGACATTAGCTCTTTTCTATATCTCCTGCATTTCAGAGTCTCAAAATTGAGGCCAAGTCCAAGATGAAACTTACTAAGAGATGCACACAGCTTTCACCCCAACTTTTCAACAGAACTGCTGCAGACTGCTGAAGTGCTAACACGTGCTCTAAAAGCCACAAGGTAACTGAAGGAAAGCTAACAGGGAGAGAGATGCCAGATTGAAGAGTTTCAAATCTTTAAACCAAACACAAACCAGACAGGTCTATGAGCAGATCTCAGATGTAGATATGAGACTTCATACTGGGAGTTTAACTTATTAACCAGTGAGCAGACAGAGCTGCAGTGTCTGTGGTAGGTGTGTTCCAGGCTGTTAAATCTTATAAACATCAATGTGGGGCCCACATTAAGCATGCTTACATATTAGTAGATACTACAGATAAAGGAGTATAAAAATCTGATTTGGTTGTTTATGATCATTTTCCAATTATATTTCATTTTACCTCAAGTATTAAATTTGTATTCCCTGAGTACAAACTAGCTAAGGAAAAAGTATACCCAGAATTATATAAGTATCTTTGAAGACCTATTTGCATCAAGTAGAGAATTACTGCGCTACATAAGCCAATTCCCTGGCACACAAGGACATATATTTCTGCTTAGCTTAGGCCCCTGAGTTCTCTCTGCAGATGACCAGATGTGACAAGGGGTTCTAAAGTGGTTTCTTCATCAAAACAAAACCCTAACTTGTGGATGGTTTGCTTTTCTCTCTCCCTGCAGATTTAATTTGAGACAGCTTCAATTTTGGTTTCCTAACAAAAAGTACTTAGGAAATGTTCAGTGGCCACTGAAGAATGAATTAAAACTGATTGGCTCTTCAGGGAGCCATAGTAGAAAGTCACTGGTCTCTTATTCTTTTGTTTTCCACAAGTAATCTTGTTTAAGACTTTTCAGTCATCCATTAAGAGAAAAAAGAATAAAAATTCTACTGCAAAACCATCAGTCTGATCAAGAACCCAACACGTGATACAAGCTGCAAACTCAGGATGGACATGTCTGCCGGTACATGGAGTGGTTCTGAATTTGATTCAGGCTGTCCAAAGCACCTGATCGGGAAGAAGTGTGTCTTAAGTGTCACAACCACACTGGCTGTGACACTCAGGGCCAACTGTTTTCCATATTTTATTATTGGATGTTAAGGTTTCTTTATTGTTTTCTTTGTGAAACAGGCCTTGCCATCTATCTAGTCTAGTTTGGCCTCATGATCCCCACTAGGATTACAGGGAAGCAACCATACTCAGCAGATGTTTGAAAACAGGAAACAAGTTTGGGCAAAGTAGGGTTACACACGGTTATGTGGCTTGCTTTTTCTGAAAGAACTCATCCAAGTCTTTAGTGCTAATACCCACTGTCCTCTGTAAGGTGCAGAGCAGAACATAAGGTTTTCCAAAATTATTCCATGGATTTCTTTGTTTTAGGAAATACTATTTTAGAACCAGATGGAATCCATTTCCAGGATATAAATAAGGCCTACATCTATAACCTAACAGTAATTCTCCCTAGGATCCAAGAGGGCCTGATCTTAACTCAGTACCGACTACATCCAGTGTTGACTGAAATGTGGAAATTTTAAATTTGCAAAGAATTCTTTCCTTCTCTGTTCCCAAGAGTAACGGAAACCTGTGCTAGGACAAAGGTCTGCCTTCTGTTCTGCTAGAGGATTCACTGAATTCTCTCTGCAAACCAATTACTCCATCACCTAGACTCATAAAAAAATTGTTTTAAAATGTGAGAAGAAAAGAAACAAAGTGATGACCTTCAGTTCTCCTCAAATTCAACAGGTAACTGTCAACCTGGATATCCATAAACACTGGAACCAAGAAAATAATAGTAAATAAGTTTTTAGCTCAAAGCATCATAATCATTCAAACAAAGTAATTTTGCTATGAGCAAGGTTTTAACATCAAATTCACTAGACTAATAAAGCATTCTGGCATCCTTCCTGCCTTTAAAACTGTTGTGGATGTTGTTATTCGAGATAAGGAATCCAATCAGTTCCTTATTTCAAAGTTTTCCATTCATAATTAGGCAAATATTTTGAGGTGGTATGCTCCCCCCCCACACAGGGGTATGTACACATCTGGAGAAGCCAAAATTATGCAACATCCATAAAACACGATAGAGAAAACAGGGCTAAGCACTGCTGTTAAAATAACTACTAAAAATTACTGTCCACTGCCACAAGATGGCAGTCTTTCAAAGATTAAAAACTTAAGCTACCTTAATTGTACACCCACCCTCTTAAATTGGAGAACAAAAGTCCTTTAGATTTTGATACTGAGAATTGGAGTGATAAGTATTGACCATCATTTTCTAAAAGAACTACAATATTATCTGATGGGATATGATGCAAACTCATGATTTAAAAAGCTATTTACAGACAGACAAACTTGTCTTCCATAAACACATGAGAAACTTAGTCTAATAGTCTCATTTGCTCTTCTTGGTAGATAGAAATATACCATTTTTGGTGAAGAGAAACCTGTCAAGGCAATGTTGCTTTCATTTTCAAGAGCTTAATATTTTCTAGGGTAAATCAGGTCAATGATTTTTTTAATCACAACATAAATACAATAAATGAATAAATACATTAGATAAATTATACATAATTTAAAAATACTTTTACTAAAACAAAATATAATCAATGAATTTTATCCTGCTATATAGTGTTTTTATCTTAAATTTAAAAAAAACTTGCACAAAAAAGTTTGGTTCTTTTTGATTAAAAGCACTGATGTGTCAATACATACATGTATATATGTAAACAACACATATACTTATTCCAGGAGAATATACTTTGAAATGTTTAAGGCTTCCCTGTCCAATCAGTTTCAACAGTGAAGGTCACAGCAATCAAGCTTTGGAAGTACACAAAGGCCCCATGGACAACACAGGGCTTTGAACTGAAAGATTAAAGACCAGGAATCACACAAGACTGAAAAACAATGAACAAAGACAATGGCTATTGAGGAAGGAGGTGGCATCACTAACAACTTAAACCTCAGGTGAATCAGCAAAGATGTCAGGGCCATAACCTCCTGGCCCTCCCAACACACCCCAGGCCCATAAACACAAAACAGGTCATCGGAGCAGAATTTCCTTTACGGACGGGGCTGTTGGTATTTTGCCTTGTTTCATTTAACTGTGCACTACTTTGCATGGTTTGTCTTGATGGTGGTGGTGGTATTTAACTAGGGACCTTGCACAAATGTTAAGAAGCCTGGAGACTGGGCACCTGTTAACAGAAACACAGTCTTTCTGGCTAATACTAAGCAGTATTTGCAGAAACCATTAAAAAGAATTTGGTTTCTAATATTTAGGGGGACAGGATTTTCAGATTTGCACATTTAAATATTTGACTAACACTTATTCTATTCTTAATCTCCTTGTGCAAGAAAACTGGGTTCCTGGATAGTCAAACACCTTTTGAGATTTAGGAAGCAAACTGGATTTACGTGCACTAAACATGAAGGAAGGAGGAATCACCTCCTAAATTAGCTGGTTTATCAGTGAGGTGTGCTCATCATGTGTAGTGAACTCACAAGGATAAACTAGCAGACTTTATCAACATTCATCCATTAAAGGTACTGCCTATTTGAATTCATCATAGGCACAGTAGAATAAAAGAATTCTAAAAGTAAACAAAACGCCAGACTTTTGTGTTTTCAGTAATTAATACACTGCATGTCACCTGGGAATATTCACATCAATTGATATTGCAGAGTATGTAATACCCAAAAGTGAGATACTAACTTCAAGAGTGTATGTGATTTTCACAGTGCAGTAACAGAAAGACAGAACCCAGTGGTAGAGGATCAACGAGCTAAGGTAGTGATCAGACTGGCACACATTTCAAAAAAATCCATGGTGTGACTGCCCAGGCGAGGGGGAGTCGAAGACAAAGTGCTTCCAGTCAAAGAGCCCGTGAGAGAACCAGAAAGTGAGTGGTTCTCAGCTGTGGTGGAATCAAAACTTGACCTTGGTCTGTGCAGGCCAGCAGCAGAACAGGAACGCTGAGGTGTTGAAGAACCAGACCTCTGCTCCACCACCTCATCTGAAAGACCAAGAACAGTAATTATAGCAAGTGCACTTGCCCAGGTCTTCCCAGGAAGGTGCTGCTGCACTGAGAACGGGAGGTAAACAGACTGAGCACAGAGAGCCTGGTAAGCAAGCACTGGGATGTGCATGTGTCAGGAGCGGAAGAGGCGCTATCTCCTCCTCCCACAGTCATTACACGTCACTAATCACTCCTAACATTTCCACAGCTACTGCTCCCCGAGTCCCTCTCAACATAGGATGCAGCATTGACACTGAAATGAAAGTGAACATGCTTACATCTGAAAATACCTTACATCCTCAGCTAAAATGACATATTTAATTCACTTACGTTTTTGTTAAGACTGCTTTAAAAAGTAGAGAACCCACCCACCATGTCTTTGAAATGATTCTAACAGTAAGTCACATGGTGCCAAGTTTTATTTCTCAGAACTTATCCCTGCTAGTCTCCTTACCATCAATGCTTTTAAAGTCTAAAAGATAGCTCCGATTGTCAACCAGGTAAAGCTGCAAGCTCATTTTCACATAAGTGCCAGTCACTGGGTTTTTTCTTCTTACTCGAAGATGGTAGGCATTCACTACCTAAAACCAGAAACAAATAAAAACTTAAAACTACAATGTCTCCCATCCTAGCAAAGAAAATCAAAAGCAAATATAGGTGAGAAAGAAGGATTTATCGTTGATTCTTCTGTGTCACAAGTAATTTGGTATATTTAATCCCACTAACAATACCATTTGTAAAAACTCAGGTCCTATAGAGTCTTTAACCCAGATACAAATCTACTCTAGAGTATTAATAATAATCTTAGTAGCCTTTGCTTCAGTGGTTTTGATAAATAGGGAGCAGAAGGAACAACAGAGCTAAATGTCACATCAGGTAGAGTCATAAAACCCCAACAGCAGATATCCTGAGGACCATGTCAAACTGTAGCTCAGATAAAGAAAACTCTGGGTTTTCAGAACCTGTCACATTAGTTTCTAGATTCTTTCCATTGGATAGTTTAAAATGTTGGCATCTCTTTTGTTTATATGCTTATAAAGTGAGACAGGGTCCCACACTGGGTTTTGAGCCCATAGAAATTCTCCTGCCTCAGGTCCCTGGAGTGCTAGTGTTATAGGCATGAGCCACTATGCCCAGCAAAATCCCATTTAACTACAAAAACTTGCTTCAGAAAAAGGAGATTGGCTTTAGTTTAAGAAATGTTATTTTATTTAATCATGTAAAAATCATGAAATGAAAGCAAATTAAAATTGATTTATTAAAATGTGCTGAATATTTGTATGATAAATTTGAAATGTTTTTCCCTTTAATGGCTCACATAACAAAACCGTAAGTCATGAATCTGGAAAGGGACAAGTAAGAGAGAGCTGGGGACAGGAATATGAGAAGAGAGAATTAGGAGAACAAGAAGAATTCATTTTATACATGTATGAAATTGCTAAAGAACTATCTTAATTTAAAAAAGTTAAAATAGGCCAGTTATAGTGGCATGTGACTTTAATTCCAGCACCTGGAAGCAGTTGGCAGGTGGATTTCTATGAGTTCCAGGCCAGCCTGGTCTACATAGTGAGTTCCAGGACAGCCACAGCTACAGAGTGAGTTCCAGGACAGCCTGGTCTACAAAGTGAGTTCCAGGACAGTCACAGCTACAGAATGAGTTCCAGGCCAGCCTGGTCTACATAGTGAGTTCCAGGACAGCCACAGCTACATAGTGAGACCCTGTCCCATCTCCTAAAAACCAAATAAATAAATAAAAACATTAAACATTCATCATCGCCCCCACGAAAAGAACAGTTAAAGGGATATCTTAAATTTTAAAAATGTCCCCATATATATTCAAAGAGTTGAACTGCAACAAAATGTTAAATTGAAAACGTAAAATGCGTGCTAATAGTAACAAAACATGCCATAGTCAAGTGTGACAGTTAACACTGAACAGGACTGGCACTGTTAAAGACTCTGGGGACCTTTGAAGTTGTGCTAAATGCATTTTCTACTGTGAGATGGCCGTGATTCTGTGGGGAGAAGAGACCAAAGGCTACAGCTTTGAAATGATATGATCAGGTGTCAAGCTGACAGAGGTAGACTTGTGATGGTTACTACTGTCAACATGACAAGGTCTACAACCTCTGGACATGTCCGTGAGAGACTGTCTGGATGGAGAAAAGTGAAGGGGAAAGGCTGCACTAAATGTGCGCAGCCGCACTTCATATGCTGGAGTTCTGGACTGAGGAAAAGCAGAAAGTGAGCCGTGCACCAGCACTCATTGCTTTCTGCTTCCTGACTGTGAGCACAATGTGACCGACCGACCGACCATCTGTCTCACCCTCCTGCCTCCATGACTTCCTGCTGTGATGGACTCTATCCTCACACTCTGAGTCTGAACAAACCTTCCTTCCTTCCTTCCTTCCTTCCTTCCCCAAGTTCCTTTTCTTGGGGATTTTGTCACAGCACTGAGGAAAGTAACTAACATACCAAGGATGAAAAACCCCAAATAAGAGAATTTCTCAGCTTGGAGAAAAGTATTTGTTGACAGAATGAACATGCTTGACAGCATAATATAAATTGAACACTAGCTGCCATAGTCATCGACCACTTGTGCCAAAAAGGCATGAAAAGAAAACAAGCTTCCTGAAAAAGGTGCAAAGAAATTGACTTCCAAGATTTCAAATTTCAGAAATGTTGTTGCTATGAACCATGATGAAACAGGTGAGCTGTTTTCTCAGGTAACTTCAATTACTTGGCCAAGAATGCTATTCTGTAACTCAAAATACATTCCCAGCATCAACAGTTTTTTATCCTTTATTATGTTTTGACAGTGTATGTTATATAGTTTAAAAGAATGAACCATGTCAACCAAAAATATGAAGCCCACTACAATTATTTCTAAATCAAAAACAACTTTATGTGGACATCAATACTCAACTGCTTAGAAAACTTATATAAGAAAAATTCTCTCTACAAACAGCCTAAGTACATTGTAATTTCCTACCTTCCATTCAAAATCCAGCTGCTTCATAGCTCGGTACACTTCAGCCATAATGTCATATGGTTTGCTCTGGCTTCGGATTCCAAGATGCCACTTGGCTTTTTTCACAGCTAAAGATTTGGGCTTAGTTGTGTTCAGTGCATCCAATGGGCACCGTGCTTTGGGGCTGTCTGCTATAAGAGGTGGCATCCTTTCAGGATGTGGTTTCAGGCCTGGGGGAATATGCATGGCACTATCATCCATAAAAGAACCAGTTGGAGGACTAGAGGCGAGGTAGAACTCACTGGCTTGGTTCATTATTCTCCGATTGTCAATGATAAGATGATAAGCCACTGCAAGCTGGTCTTGAGGATCACCACTATATAAACTGTTCATTACTTCTGATTCTGTACACTCAAATTTCTCACATACTTCTTTCACAGCCTCATCATCAATGACGTTAGCATCATAGGAAGGGTCTTCAGGAAATAGGTAACTGGGCAAATCCTGTTTAAACCATTCATGTTCTCTAGGAAAAACACCATACACACTATTGTAAGAACATGCTTTAGTAAGTTCCACATAATTTAGACATGGTGCAATATAACATAAAGACTCCAAACTACTGGTCTCTAGTTCCAGCTCTGTTGCTATTGGCTATGTGACCCTGGTGCCAGTTAATTAATCTCTATCCTTAAATAAATACAGACATTCAGACTTGGGATATTTCCTTGAAAACAAACAAAGTTTTCAAGGAAAACAACTAGCAATATTTGTGGCCAATGATAGAATCTAAGCTCCCAAGCAAAATTCCAGATGGTATATAGTAATTTGTACCTGCCTCCTGGGGTTTGATGGTGAAGTTAGTATTGAATAATGAATATGATCTTTGATAGTGTAAATGAAATGTGGGAAATTTGTATATTTCAATAATGCAATGATGTGACAAAATTATACATGCATAAGAGAGTCACTTAAAATTTAAAACATATTATATCACAATAGTGTGGTAAAATACGAATGTTAATTGATTTTTTTCTCATTTGATATAGTAAACTGTAAGCTAGTATGTTAACCTTTGTTTTAGTTATCAAAGAATATCACTATTATCTGAATGGCTACTAAATACTCCTTTATTTTTCAACCACTTACCTGAGTTCATATTTTCCTCAGGAACTTCAACTAACATAAAATATTGCAAGATTAGCTGGGTGGTGGTGGCACACACCTTTAATCCCAGCACTTGGGAGGCAGAGGCAGGTGGATCTCTGTGAGTTTGAGACCAGACTGGTCTACAAAGTAAGTTCCAGGACAGCCAGGGCTGTTACAAATCCTGTCTCAAAAAGCAAAATAAATAAATAGAATTGCAGTATTAAATGAAGTAGACCGACAATTTTATTAAACTAGACACTGAGGACATTTATAAAAGTGTAAGATGATGCTTTTTACAATGTTTTCACAAGTCTTCATAATAGAGACATTACTATTATTAGGTTTTGTGGTGTACACTTATTATCCTAGCTATTAAGAAGGCTGATTCAGGAGAATCTCAAGTTCAAGGCTTGCTTCAGCTACAAAAGAAATTATAAGCCACCTTGGGTAATTTAGTGAGATCTTACCTCAAGTAAAATGTAAAAGGAGATAGGGGAGGGGAACAGAGATATAACTCAGTGGCAGAGTGTTTGCCTAGGAAGTGCAATGCTCTAGGTCAAATCCTTAGGTTGGTTTGTTTGTTTAAGACATTTAAATGAACAGATTTTTTTAAGTAAATTCCATTCTAATTTTAATTGTTACATGTTAACTACTGGTATGTCATTCACTAAAAAATTATTTGAGGTCCTAAATAACAAGAGTATAAGGAGATACTAAGACTAAAATTTTTGCACACTGCTCTTCTAATCTCATTTTCTCTCACTTCTGGACCTTTCTGTCTGATGTTATGACTACTATCAAATAGTCCAGAGATGATACACTAGATAGATACAAACAGATATTTAAAAATAAGTGGTTCCAGCCGGGCGTTGGTGGCGCACGCCTGTAATCCCAGCACTCGGGAGGCAGAGGCAGGCGGATCTCTGTGAGTTCGAGGCCAGCCTGGGCTACCAAGTGAGCGCCAG
>CABHPQ010173366.1:28532-43599 GCA_902168405.1 Peromyscus aztecus
CCACTCAAGTTAACATTTAGGCACACACCAGAATGATCAGCAGTCAGCTAAACAATGTGTAGAAAACGTGTATTGCAGCAAAAGAAACAATCTCTGTAAAATCTTGAGACAACAAAGGGTTTTGTCATGTTACAAGAACTACTGTGGTCCAATATCATAAAAGCCTAGACATGGGATGGAGTGGTAAAAGAAATCAGGTATTATGGAGAGTTGTAGCAAAAACTTCAAAATAACCTTTAAGCTAGGTTAGGAAATAAGAGTGCAAAAGGGTCTGAGAAGTTTCCCCATGTTCCTGAAACTCACAAAGGCCAGATGTGTGCCCAGGAAAACAACTAACAAGGTCCTAATTAGTTATCACCGGGTGGCTTCAAGGCTCTGCACAAGAAGGACATGAAAGCAAAGGCAGAGTTATCACTGCCTGTTCAAAAACTAGAGATACACCGTCCACGCAAACACAGAATCACTTTCAAAGGCTGGGGGGCCTACTACATCATGGCATTTAAAAAAATCTGGCCAAGCGGTGATGGTGCACGCCTTTAATCCCAGCACTCGGGAGGCAGAGGCAGGCAAATCTCTGTCTTTAAAAAACTACAGAAAGGGTTGAAGAAATGGCTCAGCAGTTAAACACTAGCTGCTCTCTCAGAGGACCCAGGTTCAATTCTCAGCACACACATGACAGCTCACAACTATAACTCCAATTGCAGGGGATCACACACCCTCACACAGACATACATGCAGGCAAAATACCAAAGCACACAAAATGAAAATAAATAAATCATTAAAAAAAAAAGGAGAGAGAGGGAAAGGTAAATAAATAAAAACAATGGAGTACTGATAAATACTACACATTCAAGTATCTTGAAAGCATTATGCTAAATTAAAGATCCTAGAGATCAAAGATCACGTGCTATAAAATGTTCAGCAAAGAGAAAGTAGATTACTGGCTGCCAGACACAGGGGACAGAAACTAAAATTTTTTAAAGTGCCACCTAAGATTTTATATATTCACTTATAAAAAGGTATTAGTAGTTCATGTGCCAGATACTGTTTTTAAGAGCTTCAATTACAACAAACACAAACACACACACACACACACACACACACACACACACACACACACAAAGACAGTCTTGTGTGCTTTTGCAAGCTCAAACCAGACAAAAGCCTAGCGTGGAGAAGAGAGGTGGGCACGAAGTCCCACCCCTACTATCTAAGAAGCTTTTGGTATCTGATAGCTCCTGGGAAAGAGTTAGTTTTCTTTATGTACTATGAGCCCTGGTAGATCTAAAAGGCCCCAATGGATGATCACACAACCAAGACAGCAGTAACTGGACTCCAAAGCTTAAAAAAAAAAAATGAAGGCATAAAGTTAAGTGGGTATGGAATAAGGGTTGTATCTGAGAGGAGATGTGGAAGAGGAATAAATAGAATAAAATACATCAAAAGTATTATATTCTCAAAGAAATAAAAACAGTGTTTTACAGACAGGGTCTTATTACATTGCTTATGCTAGCCTCAAGCTTACAATCACCCTGCCTCCCAGCCTCCCAATTGCTAGAAGTCACATATAGGTCAGCACACTTAGCCAAGTTTAAATTGATTCCCAGAGCTAAAGACAGGTCCTTTGGGATCACTGACTGGCAGTCCTATCCTACTTGAGGAGTTCCAGGCCAGAGAGACCTTTTCTCAAAGGAAAAAAGAAGTAGATGCCACCTGAGTAACAACATGAAAGGTTGCCACACACATGGACATACATGAGAATGTACATCTGCATACACAAATATACACATGCAAAATTAAGTTGAATATTTGAAATTTCTAATATGCAATTGTTTTTAGACCTACAAAAATAGCAATTTCACATGGCTCCATTTGTGATTATCTTCTCAATGATTTCACTATAAATAAAGAGTAATTAAAGAACAAATATGTTAAGTAATTATTATTAGTAACCAGAGAAACCAATATTCATATTTACAGTTAAGCTTCAGATCCACTGTTTTCAACAACAGTAATTTTAGTACTACTATTAAAGAAGCTGAAGGAACACAAATTTCAGAACACCAAGAGCACACATCTTTCCTGTTTACCACTGTATTTCTAGCACTCAACTTAAGACCTCACACAGAGCAGATGTTAAACACATATTGGAAGAAAAGCAAAAACAATTAAGTAAGCAAATAAGTAGAGAGATTTTTTTCCTGAGATCCTTAGGAGATTGCTTAAGAGAATATTTTGTAGACAAGTTGAGCATCTTCAACCAGAAAATCCAAACTCTTAATGCACCCAAATCTCAAACCTTTTAGGCATCATGCTCTAAAACTTCTGAATTTTTAAGTATTTCTGGGTTTTCAATAAGGATGTTTAACTGGAAAAATCTATGCAAATATTCCAAAATCTGAAAAACATTGAAATTTGAAACATTTCTGGTCTCAAGCATGTCAGATAACTATGCTCAATTTCCATAATAGTAAGTCACTAATTGTCATAGTATATGAGATATATAAAGTACTATGAGAGAATTGAGAAATAAATGTCACATAAATCATGTAACAATCTAGGATAGTAAAGATAGCATTGGTTTTTAATTCAGGAAAGTTCTGAATTCCAATTTACCACTTATAGGTAGCCCAGGCAGACCTCAAACTTGCTATGTAGCCAAAGATGACCCTGAACTTCTAATCCTTCTGCCTCATCTCCCAGTGCTGGATTACAGATGTGCACCCCTACACCAAGTTTATACAGTGTGAGGGACCAAACCCAGGACTCTGTAAACGCAATGCAAGCAGTATACCAACTAAGCTGTATCAACTGCCCTTGACAAACAGGATAATTCACCATTAAATATATGTCATACACAGTGTATTTTAGTATGAAAATGCAGTCCCTAATTTAAAGTAACTTAGATAGAAGCAAATAGAAGCAAATAGCAAATAAACCATGACATAACCCAAGTTTCAATTTTATTGTAGTAAAATGAGAATTATAACACCTACTTATGAAAAACTCAGTACAACAAAATGGGTTAAATATATAGCATAATGCTTGATGTTTACCGACTGTCAAAAATTTTAATTTTTATGCCTGTTGAAGTATACTTTATCAAATTAAGAATTCTCATATTGAAATATTGACCATAAAATGCTGTGGGATGGTATGTCAAATGCTCTGATTGGACAATAAATAAAACACTGATTGGCCAGTGGCCAGGCAGGAAGTATAGGTGGGACTAACAGAGAGGAGAATTGAGAGAACAGGAAGCTGAGTGAGGGAGACACTGCCAGCCGCCGCCATGACAAGCAGCATGTGAAGATGCCGGTAAGCCACGAGCCACGTGGCAAGGTATAGATTTATAGAAATGGATTAATTTAAGATATAAGAACAGTTAGCAAGAAGCCTGCCACGGCCATACAGTTTGTAAACAATATAAGTCTCTGTGTTTACTTGGTTGGGTCTGAGCGGCTGTGGGACTGGCGGGTGACAGAGATTTTGTCCTGACCGTGGGCCAGGCAGGAAAACTCTAACTACAATAAAATAGTGAGAACTATAAATCCAAGTTATTAGTTTAAGTATAGAAATGTTGCCATTATTTTGTCCTTTGGTTGTAAGCCTTAGCCTGTAATGGCTAACCCATCTCACCAGTCCAGAATATCACTATTTTATAGCACTTCCTATGGGTCAGTTAACTCATTTTAGTAGATTTATTTATGTTTTTCTCCTAAAGTCTATAAATATATTAACAATTATTTTGAAATAACAGAATTAATTCTGTTACTATTCTAAATTTACCAGTGCTTATATAAGCAAGTGCAAGTATATTAGCATGTCTAATTTTTCTTCTGGGGAAAACCCAATCAGAACTATTTATTCCAAAGAATTGTGAACACAAGTTTTCTCCCCCGTTGGTTCATTTCCATAACTAAATGTGGCAGCAATTTTACAGCTCTACATTCTTATGCATGAGGCCAGGAACCCTGGAACAGGCCAGGGAAAGGGAACAAGGCTGTGGTTTGATCATGGAATGCCCCCCACAAGTGCCTAAGGTAGGACATGTGGCTTCCAGCTAGTGCTGCTGCTTATGAAGGTTGTGGACTCTGTCAGGAGGCAGAGCTTCACGTGACAAAGGACTGGGGGTAGGCCTCACAGCCCAGCACATCTCTATCTACTCTGCTTCCTGACTGCAGACACAATGTGACCAGCCACCTCAGGCTCCTGCAGCCAGGCCTCCCCACAATGGACGACATCTCTCCAAGCACTGAACCGAATTAAACCCTTCCTCCCTAAGGTGCTTCTTGCCAGGTTTTTAGTCACAGCAAGGAGGAAAGTGACACCTAAATGTGAAAAGAATCCAGTCCTTGCTTACAAGAGACCACAGCAGCCAGCATAAACCACCACCCCATCCACCTTCGGAATATTCCACAGGATATACATATCAAAACACTTATCCCAAGAGAATGGCTCAGTTGCCTTTAGCCTACTGGCTATGGGTGAGATAGGACCTCTGTTGGTCTTTTCTGTATTGAACACACAGATTGCAAGCCCAGTGCCACTTTGAGATCTTTGGCAGCAATTAACTATGCAGCTCACACACGATTGAGCCTGTATGAAAATGAGTATTCAGAGACGGGTAATGCCTGGGGGGCACTCACCAACCTAAGACAGAGCACCTGTGTGGCCTGGGCAGGCGTCTCCATGACGGGCAAGGTGACCTGCTGACGTCCCACGCAACCCAAGTCAGAAGCTTATTTTTTATTAAAAGGGGGACCTGTAGGGCCCTGGCCCCCGTTTTGGGTAACTGCTGCCTTGCTTGCGCACCTTGACCTTGATATTCTCCCTATGCTAATTCCCTGCCAGGTTCCACCCTCCTGAATGCTTAAGAGAAGTTCCTTGTCTGTGTATCCTGAATAATGGGTGTTAACAGATTAGAAGCAAGATTGTAAAACATCAGTAGCGAACTTCTGCCCTCCAGGGTCCCCCCATTGTGCTGTAAGCCTGTATTTAAGACCTCCTTCCCCCTTAAATAAATGACATTCGGCATTTAAAATTTTATATATATATATACACACTTATCCCAGCTTTAGGGGAAAGGAAAAGGCTCTGAAAGATGTCAAAAGAATGTGCCTCTAAACAATCTTTGGAACCTTATATAAAAACAAAAACCCTCTAAAAACATACATAACATATAGAAGCATTACATCATCCCTGTAAAAAAAATAATAATAATAACATGTAGAAGGCATTACATCATTCCTCTAAAAAAAACTAACATGTAGAAGGCATTACATCATTCCTCTAAAAACATACATAACATGTAGAAACATTACATCATTCCTGTAAAAACATACATAACATGTAGAAGGCATTACATCATTCCTGCCAGTATGCTATTTAATTCCTCAACAATCAAGGGATTCTCCACAGTAAATCTACTAGTGGCTACTGGATCAAAAACTTAACAAAACTTATTTTCTTAACTACGCTAAGTAAGTAACCATTAAGTGAAGCTTGGAGAGATAAATCTCCATGTTGTCTCCTACTAGGATTCTATCTTCTAAAGGACAGTGTGGTTAGAGGCTGGGAACTAGAAAGGGGCCATCGGATAGAAAATATGAGGCTTCAATGGAGAAAGGTGGGAATGGGAACCAAACATGGGAAGCAGAAAAGGGGCAGGGGGGAGTCGGGGAGCAGAAGGGTATGGGAGGGGACATGGGGAGCAGAAGGGTACAGGGGGACACGGGGAGAAGGGTACAGGGGGACACGGGGAGAAGGGTACGGGGGGACACGGGGAGAAGGGTACGGGGGACACGGGGAGAAGGGTACGGGGGAAAAAGGGAAGGCAGGGGATATGGGAAAGTGAGGGGAGATGGAAATGCATGCATCTGAATTGAACATGTACAAACATGTTTCATGCGTATTTCCTCAATACTGTATTTATATAGCATTTTCATTGTATTAGATACTATAAATAAAAAAGTAAGTCAGTTTTACAGTGGTGGTAAGGATTCAAAAAAACCATATTCAACCATATCTAAAACAAAGTTCTCCAATTTTCACACTGAAGTATCTTCAGTTCCTTCTAAACCTCCACTTTCAGTAACAGTCGTAAAGTAGCAGGTGAATAGACAGGTTCTTAAGACAATCCGTGCCCTGACAGTTATAATGCAGGAAAGGAGATACGCTGAGAAAGAACAGACACAGTATGAGAATGCAGTAACAAGGCATGTGCTGAACAATCAGAAGCTCCTCTACAGTGCGAGGGAACTAGAAATGATTTCACAAAGCTGGTGCCATCTGAGCAGAACATGAAAGATGACTGGAATGATAGCAGATCAGAAGATGCAGAAAGAATCAGGATACAGAGTAATACAACAAAGGGCTCAGGACCTAAGTCTAATGTGAAGGATGTGGTGGGGAAGGCAAGAAATAAGACTCTAGGAGACTGCATCCTCCTTATACAGGGCCTTAGATGCTGTACTACTTATGCTAATAAGCATAAAAGCAATGTAAAAAGTTTGAAGGATAAGTGACAATCAGGTCTACATAATAAGTTCAAATATTAAAAATTCTTTTTCTTCGAAACAGGGTCTCACATTGTAGCCCATGCTGGCCTTGAACTTGAGATCCTCCTGCCTCATCCTCCTGGATAGGTGCTGGGATTACAAGAACTTACCACACACTTTGCCTAAAAGTTCTCATAAAATAAAGTGTCACAAAGCATAGGAGAAGCAAATATTCTAGTATCACTATTACTACAATGAGAAAATGTACAAAATAACAAAAACTATAATCACCGGATGTCTTTGATAGTCGCTCGCTTCAAGGGGTCCACCTGCAGCATGTGCATCAGCAGAGTGGCAACAGAACGGTTGAGATATTCCGGGATATAAAACACACCCCCTCGGATCTTCTTAAAGAGTGTAGGCACGTGCTCATCATCGAAGGGGAGGGTGCCACAGAGAAGGGCATACAGGATAACGCCACAGCTCCAGATATCAACCTCGGGACCCGCATACAGCCTGAGAAAGGAGAACACAAGCCTGAGTGTAGGTACCATTTCCCCTCATTGTTAGTATCCTGCTTCCATCCATGATAAAGCAAAACCAACTTGGTATATATTGCCTTTTAAGGTCATCAATGAATACATAGCAATTCCCAAACCTCAAAAATTACTCTTCATAGAAAATAACCAGCCTAATTAGCAACACAAACTTGCCAAAAGACTATTATTTTTATTTGTTAAAAATTAATTATAAGTGCTAATTAAATTTTATTATACTTTCAGGCCAGGCATGATGGCACATGCCTTTAATCTCAGAATTTGAGAGGCAGAGGCAGGCAGATCTCTGTGAGTTTGAGGACAGCCTGGTCTAAAGAGTCCTAAGCCATCCAGGGTAAGACTCTCTTCTCAAAAAGAAACCAACTAACAAAATTTACACTTTCTCTTTTATTTCTTTAAGGAAACATCAAAGTAAATAACCACAAACTAGAAAAAAATACAATAATACATACAGTGTTTTCCCCCTCAGAACTATTTCTGATATATATATGATAAATAAATATATATTTCTGATATTGTATATATAATGCATATATAACAAAATTTTTGTTCCTAGCCCACATTTAAACAAAATTTAAGACATTGAAATACTTACTTAACTCGTACCATATTGACAGTGTTTAACATTATCTTTCCTAAAAGATTTATTTATTTTTAAATCTTATTTTTATGTGTCTGAGTGTGTTGACTGCATGTGTGTCTATGTAGTACTTGTGTGTCTGATACTTAGTCCAGAAGAGGGCATCAGATTCTGTGGAATGGCAGTTACAGGCAGCTGGGAGCCCTAATGTGAGTGCTGGAAATCAAGCATAGGTCCTCTGAAGAGCAGCAGGTGCTCTTAAGCACTGAGTCATCTGCCCCCGTATAACAGAATCCCTACTGCTTTCTTTCAGAATCGCTTGCTAACTCAATGGACTAAGACAGTCTGGCTCTAGATAACCTTTGTCTGCACCACACACCTCTCACTATTTTTGTCTTACCCTTCTACTATCCTACCGTTCCCCAGTAGCACACTAACAAAATCAAACTTTGGTCTGAGGTAACAAATTTCTACATTTCCAGTGGAAAGAACATGATCTGCTTCAATAGAGTGCTGTCCCTAATTTACATCATTGTATCACCCAAGCATCTTACAAAATACTTGTGTTCTCTAAAACTTGTCAGCTGAATTCTAACCTCGAACTGATGGTATGAGGAAGTGAAGATTCTAAGGAGATCTGAGGTGGAACTCTCATGGAGAAGATTCGTACCCTTATAAAAGACTACCCCAGAGAGATCCCATTCCCCTTTGAGCACACATGTTTAAAGTTAGAAACAGTGGGCTGTGAGGAATAGGCTGTACACACACCAAAGCTTTGTGGAGCTCCCAAGCCATGGGATGGACTACCATTGTTTATAAGGCATGCTGTACAGTGCTCTGGCGCAGTCCAAGTGTACTAAGACTCTCACAATCTGCTACTTGCAAGCACCTTCTCAATACTTTCTCTCAGGCATCCTGTGAACTTTTAAAACCAGACACTAGCCACTGTGGAATGACTTGACTTCATCTCTGCAGCCCCTGTAAATATTTTATAATGTACCAATGAGCTAATTACATGAGGGACTTCAAAGTCACTCGTCTAATTTAATTGCTTGAAATCATATTGTCACCCAAATTTTATTCTTCCAAAGGCAAAATATAAAACACTGCCTGAAGACTCTGAGAAATGTGTGAAAATACTACTATTAAATAACTATGTTTGTTAAATAAAGACACTGGCTTAAACTTTAGTAAATCCTTACTGATACTTGACATTTTCTACAATAGAATATAGACGCTGTATCAGATCTGTCTCAGTCATGGTCAATGAACAAAATGCATGAACACATTACAATGCCTACATGGAGCTTTAAAAAAAGTACTATTCTGCCTATAATAAAAAAATGAACAATTTGTTTCTACTATGTTAAAAATCTTCTTCCAAAGGAAATATAATTCAATGTTATTAGAATGGATGCAAGGTCACAAAATGCTCAATTATCACTACTAAACTCTTACCTTCCTGAGATGACCTCAGGTGCTGCATAGTTTGGCGATCCACAGCTAGTTCGTAGAAACTCGCCATCTGACATCATATTAGACAGTCCTAAAAATAAAAGCAATTTATCAGATGCTGGATACTGAAGATACAGGTAAAACAATGATGAAAACTCTTAGTTGTTTCATGCTTCAGAAATCATATTCTTTATTTATTTTAAAGAATAATGGTGGGTGGCAAGATAGCTCAGTGGGCCAAGATGCCTGAGCAAAGTTGACAACCTGGATTCACTTCCTAGATCCTGTCCCCTCCCACCACACACACACACACACACACACACACACACACACACACACACACTCAGCTCCCCAGTAACAGGAAGCACTGTTAGACTGGAAAGAGGCTGTCTTAGGGACCACACACACACACACACACACACACACACTCAGCTCCCCAGTAACAGGAAGCACTGTTAGACTGGAAAGAGGTTGTCTTCGGGACCACACACACACACACACACACACACACACACTCAGCTCCCCAGTAACAGGAAGCACTGTTAGACTGGAAAGAGGCTGTCTTCGGGACCCACGCTGTTACACAGAAAGCAACAGAGCAGCACATGTGTGAGTGGAATGAAGCTCTCTGCGTGAAAATTTTGACTCTTCACAAAAACAGGTTCACTGAAATTATATCACTTTTTTGGAATAGGAGACCATGGTAAATGAAGACCACATGAGAATAGGAAGAAGCAAAGTGCTAGAGAGGTCCACAGAAATCCACAAAGATACCCCCACAATAGACTGCTGGCAATAGTCCAGAAATAGCCCGAACTGACCTACCCTGGTGATAGGATGGCCAAACACCCTAATTGTCGTGCTAGAAACCCCATCCAGTGACTGAGGGAAGGGGATGCAGTGATCCACAGCCAGGCCCCAGGTGGAGCTGCAGGAGTCCAATTGGCGAGAAAGAGGAGGGTTTGTATGAGCGAGAATTGTTGAGATCAAGGTTGGAAAAAGCACAGGGACAAATAGCCAAACGAATGGAAACACATGAACTATGAACCAATGGCTGAGGAACCCCCAACTGGATCAGGCCCTCTGGATAAGAGAGACAGTTGATTAGCTTGATCTGTTTGGGAGGCATCCAGGCAGTGGGACCGGGACCTGCCCTCAGTGCATGTGCTGGCTGTTTGGAACCTGGGGCTTAGCAGAGACGCTTGGCTCAGCCTGGGAGGAGGGGACTGGACCTGCCTGGACTGAATCTACCAAGTTGAACTCAATCCTCAGGGGAGTCTTTGCCCTGGAGGAGATGGGAACAAGGGAATTCGTGGTTGATACGTAAAATTAAATTATAAAATAAAATAAAAAAAATTTAAAACTAGGAAAAAAGAAATATCATTTTTTCAAAAATATAAGCACCAAATATTATCTACTTCTTTATACAAAGAAATAAAAAGGCTGCTAATTAAAACAAACAAAAAACAGTGCTTTTAAAAGTCTTCCTTAAAAGGATGTAATTGGGCATTGTATCTTTAAAATCCCAGCACTCAGGAGGCAGAGGCAGGTGGATCTCTGCGAGTTTGAGGCCGGCCTGGTCTACACAGGGAGTTCCAGGACAGCCAGGTCTACAGAGAGAATCTTTTTTTGGTTTTAACTGTAATTAGTAGAACAGCTCCAGCTGATAAGCAGGCTGTTTTCCTGGAAACAGGGTCTCCCTGCCGTTCAGGTGGGGCTCAGCTCAAGCAGTCAGGAGGGCCACCTGCTCCAACTTGCTGGGAAAGATAATCTAGAGAGCGCCAAGTCAACATAGTAGAAATAATCCACTGAACCAAACTCTTTGCTGAACCACTCACTAGAAGAGTTCAGATGGAAACAGTAAAGCCAGTTTAAAGACAGGTACCAAACAAACCACAAAAACCTGCAACATGCAACACTGACTTTGCAGATCTCATCCCTCTCTTCTAGGGCTCATCTCATAATCTTCTCCTCAAACATCCACTGTGGAAGCCTTTCTGGGTCTGCTTAGTGTACAGAGTCTAAAAACGTACATTTTACTACCTTGTCTTTGACCCAGGACCATGTCTGCTCTCTCATAAGTGATTAGATATTGCCCTAAGACTTATAGGCCTTTCCATGATCAGTTCAGAAGGAGCACAAAGTTTTAGGCACAAGTACAACTTTTCACACCCTTGTTTATGTAAATCAGGGAAAGCATCCACTGCATCAACAAAATCTTCAAAGGAGTTTAGGACTCCTTTCTCACCCTAGCACCCCCCCCCCCAAAAAAAAAAAACAAATCCCCCCAAAATAAAACAAGTATCATTTCCTTAGGAGGAAAGGAATATTGAATGGATCTGTCTTGACGTGGCCGTCTAACATGTTCTAGAAACTTCGGCCCTTTTTGTGTGGATTTAAATAAACAGAATAAGCCAGTTTTAAGACTGTAATTAATCTCTTTTCATGTTATAGGATTTGTGTGGTGAATGGAAGTTCTTAGCTCTCTAGGAGTAGTTACCGGTCCATTTTAAAGGTACTACACAGCTCTGAGCAAACATGGAGTAGCATACCAAAGTCAGCTATCTTAGCGTTCATCTGAGCATCCAGCAGCACATTCTCTGGTTTCAGGTCCCGATGGACAACCATATGCCTATGACAGTAATCCACGGCAGACAGAATCTGCTGAAAGAGCCGCCGAGCTTCCACCTCTTCAACCTAGCATGCAGAAAAATAAACTGCATCAAGACTATCTAGGACATCTATTATGCATTTTAGTTTCATAACCAGCCTACATACAACTAAGCAGTCTAATTTAGAACTGACTAATTAGAAATTCAACAAGTCAGACAAAGCAAACCAGCCAAAACTTTATCAAAGCTCAAAATATTATTCGATAGGTTTTGCTTTGCTAAATGGCAATGATGTTTAATTTTCAACTAATATTGAATATGCACAATGTTTTGGGGAATCAATAAAACCAACTAAAATAGAACTTATATGAAAATGCTAAGAAAAGAAAATAATTGAAGCTTCAACATGATTTTATACAGAACAGATTGTGAAAAGCATAAGAATCTTTTGGCGATCAAGTGGGATATAGTTTCCAAATCTGCGTCTCAAAAGGCATGATTCTCAAGAAAGAAAATATGTCCTGCACGTGTAGTTGACATTATTACAGAAATAACTGGAAGCACTGAAAATATCTTTGTGGTTAGCTACTTCCCATGCTTTCCACTCTCTTAGCGTGGGGGTGGGGGTTGAATACTAGATGGCATGTCACTCACCCGCCCGTGTTTACAGATGTAGTCGAATAATTCACCTCCAGACACATATTCCATGACCATAAAAAAGTCTGTTGGAGTGCTGATCACCTGGTAACTGTTTCACAAATAAGAAAGGAGGTTAATAAGTGGTGCTTCCACACTGATCAACCTCTTCCACTATTCTTGCTACAATTTCATATTCCAATAGCGTTTAATACTCTAGGATGGCAGCAGATTTACAAAGTCAGCAAGCTAATCCCAGCACCACAGCAGGGAAGAACATTACAGACGTACCCTACTTCCTGAGACTCAGACTTCCCTTCAGATTTCTGTTATCTTTGAAATCGTCATAAACTATACTAAGAGAAAACACATCATGTGTAAATTAAACACATGAAAAATTGTCTGTAGAAATATTTTTCTTAGTTTTTTTTCTCCTTGAGATAGATGCTCATCATATAGAATCCAGGCTTACTCAAACTCATAATCTTCCCACCTCGGCTCCCACATTCTGGAATAACAGGTATATACCACCATATCTGGCCTGGAAAAATACTTCTAATGGTAATCTTTAGTCTTCAAAGACACAAATAACAGGGTATCCCATTTCATGTAAAGCAAATGACTGTAACAGAAATAAAGTTGAGGCTATTTCACATGAACTGTGGAAAGGTCATTTTATTTAGGAACTCTAAAAGAAATAGTTTGATGAAGGCTATTTTGACAGGCATCCAAGTGATCAAACAAACTGAATAGAGTAGGTGGAAACATCTACTGCTATCAACTCATTTTTCTGATCTGTGTTATTGTTACCAATAACATTTGTGCTTATCCATTCTGGATGAGGCACGAATGAAATGATGAAACTCAAATAATCTTAGTTGCTGATCCTTTGGAATATACCACAAGACTTCATAGGATACTTCTGGGTTGAATTAAATCGTGAAGCCTCTAACTCCACAGCATATGCTATCACACACCAAAGGCCACCTTCCAAGTGTAAAAGAGGCAATTTGCTTGCACAGATATATTTACCTTGGCTTTACAACATACACCTCTCAGTTTGTAATTACATGTTTCATAATGATGATAATTTGATTAATGAATTTGCATCTGGCAAAGTACTTACAACAAACTATTTAATGTATAATTAATTAATTTATAAATTACCATTTTAAAAAATGCTTGGATCAATACCAAAATAATCTGAAAGTTAAAGGGGGGGATTTCAACCAATAAAATTTCAATTAACAAAGAAAAACAATTTTTGGAAAAAGAAGAGTCCTAGGAAAACAGCTTCACATTAGGGAGTTGGTAGGAAAGACAAATTCCTGGATTATTAAAAGGTAACTTCTAAAAATTACATGGAAATATTACAAGGAATATAATGACAACTAATCATTCACATATAACAGTATTCTTGTAATGTAATGGAAATGAAAGATAATTTGCTTTAGGAAATTTTTCAGAAACATTTTTTAATTAAGGGAAAAAAAGCAATTATCCAGACAATCCCTAAGCAATGTCCAGCTAGTAAGGTTACATGCATTTTAAAGCAATAAACACACAAAGTAACATATGACTCAAGGAAAAAAGAAATCTTTCTGAAGTGACCCAAAAATCAACATTAATACACATCTGCACATCCCTGTTTAATGGTCATATCTATTAAGATTTTAAAGTATTATTCATATTGACAAGTATAACAGAGTAAGATTTTTCTTTAATTTTAACTCAGTTGTATCAAAATGTAGTAATCATTATCCTGGACTGCTGACACTCATTTTCTTTAGTCTATGAGTGATCTTTTCTTTAGTTGATTGCTGTTTTTAATAATATTCCAATAATCAATAAAAAACCATCACCCAGACAGTACGGCAGGGCCTTGCCAATCCCTCCCATGTGACCACACAGAGAGCTGACCTCCACCAAGAAAGCCACTGGCCTGAAGCTCTGTGCAGCCTTCTCTTGCTTTCTTTTTAGTTTTATTTTGATATGTCAAAATATAGACATACATGATTGTATGCTTCTATTTAACAGTGATTCATATTCATCCCTCTATCTTAAAGGCTTAGATTTTAAATGGTATGTATTATGTGATATTGGGGAACTTCTTTGAGAACCAGTCAATATTGCTGTGTGTTACAGCTATATGGTTGCTATATAATAGTCCACTGTATTTATTTATTTATCCTTCTCTTGCCAAAGTCTATTTATTCATCTCTCTACCACAGAAGAGTACTGAGCTTATTTCTACAATTCTGCTACTATGTGCTACTTGAACATTTTTGTACACGATAAGATTTTTCTCTTGATAAACACTGATGAGGTAGTTGAATTGCCAAGTTACGGTACATGTGAATGCTCAACTTCAGGTGCCAGTTGTTTTCTAAAGATAATTTGTGATGCTAACACAACTAGAAAGCTTGTGAATTATACAGTATCTAGTACTTGCAAAATATACACATTTCTTCTCCAAGAAATGCTTACGTCTTTTGGAAAATTTTATTGGGTTGGTAGTGTTGTTCTTATTTATGCATGGACATAAAAAAATCAATTATTTCCATAATAGTCTAGAAAATAGGATAAATATGTCCTGATTATTAACTTTATAAAGCATATCTTTTTGACCACCAAATCACAATAAATTTCCTTTTTTGGGGGGGGGGGGTTTGAGACAGGGTTTCTCTGTGTAGCTTTGCGCCTTTCCTGGAACTCGCTTTGGAGACC
>CABHPQ010173367.1:12485-36998 GCA_902168405.1 Peromyscus aztecus
AAAAAAAGAAAGAAAAAGAAAAAGAAAAAGAAAAAAAAAAAAAAAAGGAGGGGTTGGGGATTTAGGTCAATGGTAGAGTGCTTGCCTAGCAAGTGCAAGGCCCCTGGGTTCGGTCCTCAGCCTCCCCCCCCGGGGGGGAGGGGATGGGGGACAAAAAAAAAAAAAAGACAAAATAACAAAAAGAAAAGAAAAGAAAGAGTACAGATGACAGATGATTGCATGGTGGTGGTAGCTCATGCCTTTAATCCCTGCACTCGGGAGGCAGAGGCAGGCGGATCTCTGTGAGTTCAAGGCTAGCCTGGTCTACAAAGTGAGCTCCAGGGCAGCCAGAGCTGTTACACAGAGAAATCCTGTCTTGGAAAAAAAAAAAAAGAGAGAAAAAAGAAAAAACTAAAGGTGACTACAAGACATAAGACTCTAAAGGGTTCTCCAGAAAGAATGTATTAACATACCCTCAACTGATCAAGTTTCTCTCGGATCTGAATGAACCCCAAGTGTAACTTGCCCCCGAAGTGGTCTGCAAGACGTCGGTCATTGTCATGGAGACCAAGGTAAGCTGAACAAACTTCACAGACACGGAGTTTTTGTTGTTGAAAACTGGATGCAGGCATAGAATTTCTGTATTCTTCCTATGGGGGGAGGGGGGATAAAAAGATAAAGCTGAGGCATTTCAGAACTGTCACATTTCACTACACGTTGAAAACTGGATTGTTCACCTTTAGGTATGTTGAGAACTTCAATTTCACTGTTTATTTTAAAAGAACTAACATTTAGAGGGAGGCAGTTTTCTGAGTTCTATGACAGCCAGAGCTACACGGAGAAATAGTTTTGAGAGAAAAAAAAGTATTAAAAAAACTAACATTTATGTATGTCTTATAAAAAGCAACAAGGAACATTCAAAACATGGAGATAAGAACGACTGTTCTGAGATGAGCAGGGAAGAGAAGACTTCAAAAGTAAACAAAAACTGGGGCTGGAGAGAGATGATGGTTCAGCAGTTAAGAGCACTTGTTCCTCTTTCAGAGGACCTGGGTTTGGTCCTCAGCATCCACATGAGGAATAACAATCATCTATAACTCCAGTTACAGGATCTCTTCTGGAGCACTAAACACATGCAGTGAGTCCATATCGGCAAAACGCCCATATAAATAATTTTTTAACTTGAAAAAGAACAAACAAACAAAAAATAGGGCTGGAGAGATGGCTCTTAAGAATATACTGCTCACCAGTGGTGGTGGTGCACGCCTTTAATCCCAGCACTCGGGAGGCAGAGGCAGGTGGATCTCTGTGAGTTCAAGGCCAGCCTGGGTTTCAGAGTGAGTTCCAGGAAAGGCTCCAAAGCTACACAGAGGAAACTCTGTCCCAGAGAAAGAGGAAAAAAAAAAAAAAAAAGAATGTACACTGCTCATGCTGAAGACCTAAGTTCAATTCCCAGCACCCAAGTTAGACAGTTCACAACCTCCAGTAATTCTAACTCAAGGGAGATCCAATGTCTCAACCACTTACACTCACATGCATATACTCACACACATAGTAAACAAAAACTAGCAATTATAATAATTGTGTCCTGATATCCAAGAAATAAATATCTAATGCAGGTCTAAAAGATAATCTGAAAGGCCAAATCATTGACACCTGAAGAGAAAAGTACCCAACACATAATATGCATCCTCCAGAAACACTAAAATGTTTATGGAAAAATCTCTCATTCTGCCCAAAGCAAAATACATCAAACAAAAGGAAAGAGGCCTGGCATACTGCTACTAGTACATGCACACCAGTCAGAACACTGCTGCAAAATCCATACTGAAGAAAACCACTCCTCTGTCCTATTTTTTGCAGACTGATCACACTTTACATAGCCCTTACAGCTGGAACTCATGGAGATGTGATTGTCTCAGCCTCCCGAGTGCTGGACTTAAAGGTGTGTGCTACTACTCCCTTCTTTGTTCACTTTGAAAGGGAAGGCTTGAATGTAAATGTAACTGCTTCCATTAATTCATATTTAAAATATTCCCTAGGAAATGCAAGCTAAAATAAATACAGTCTCATATACTGCTGGTTATGATAATCCTAACATGATCTGATTTATGTTAATCACAGCACTTAGGAGGTAGAGGCAGAGGTAAGCAGATCTCTGTGAGAATAAAATCAGCCTGGTCTACATTGTGAGTTCCAGGCCAGCAGGACCTACAAAGTAAGACACTGTATGCACCATTACCCAGGAATTCTTCCAAGTAAATGTGCCCCTGTGCCACCATGTATTAAGAACAAGGTTACCAGGGCTGAAAAGATGGCTCAGTGGTTAAGAGCACCGACTGCTCTTCCAGAGGTCCTGAGTTCAATTCCCAGCAACCACATGGTGACTAACAACCACTTCTAATGAGATCTGGTGCCCTCTTCTGGCCTGCAGGGACATGCAGGCAGAATACTGTATACATAATTAATTAATTAATAAATAAATAAAATCTTAAAAAAAAAAAAAAAAGAACAAGGTTACCAGCTGGGCGGTGGTTGAGCATATCTTTAATCAATCCCAGCACTCCAGAGGCAGAGGCAGGTGGATCTCTGTGAGTTAGAAGACAGCCTGGTCTAAAAGCAAGCTCCAGGACAGCCAGAGCGGTCACACAGAGAAACCCTGACTCAAAAAAAAAAAAAAAAGAAAGAAAGAAAGAAAGAAAAAATCAAAACAAAAAAACAACCAAAGTCACCACTAAGAACTGAGAAACCATCAGTAAATATTCTGTGTAGATAAAGCCTGTAGCAATACAATGAATAAGATCCTGTCTTAGTTACTATTACTAATTAATTAGGGTTACTATTGCTATATGAAACACCAAGACCAAAAGCAAGTTGGGGAGGAAAGAGTTTGTTTTATTTGGCTTACACTTCCACATCATAGTCTTTCACAGAAGGAACTCATGAACTGATGTGATCCTACAACCTGTCCTAAGGGACTATACACATGCATAATATAGACTATAGACTGTAGTGGGTAGCTGTTCTATGACCTTGAAGCACAGCCCCTAGAGAGGCAGCAGGTAACTGCTCCACCTGCCTATGACCTTGAATTACAAGCCCATGTGGCGTGGCATCTCAGACCCTTAAGACCTGGGATGCACATAAGAATCACGCTCTCATGGCTTTTGGATGTTGATACAGGAAAAGGTGGAAGAACAGCTTGGATCATAGCTCAGTTTTCCAGGACCCTATGATAAATCTCCCATGCTGTAGTGAGTTTCAGCCCTAATAAATTTCTTGCCCTTAAAGCAGACTCCATGGATTTCTCATTTTAATAGACCCTCTTTAGGGCTGGACATATGGCTTAGTAGTTAAGAGCACTAGCTGCTCTTCCAGAGAACCCAGGTTATGTTCCTAGCACCCACAACCATCCAGCCCCAAGAGATTCAATGCCCTCTTCATGTCTCTGCATGCACATGGTATGCAAACACATGTAAGCAAAACATCTATCTATATATCTATATAAAAATTCTCATTATTTAGGCTAGGCTGGCCTGGAATGCCAGATCCTCCTGTCTCAGACTCTCAAGTACTGGAATATATGGTATGGGTATCATTTTCTTAAAATTAGTTATCGAAATGAAGAGCCATTGAGTACACCACACCTAATCACCTGAGATCAGAGAAGGGTTTGTGGCTACAAAAGGACAACAGGATCTCTCTGTATTATTTCTTACATATTTCCTTTTAATTGGGGGTTATTATGTGTGTGTGTGTATGATGTATAAATGAGTGCAGTAAAAACAGCAACCCACAGTTACCTCTGAATCCCTGAACCATTGAGGAGCTACTAGTACCTGCTCCTCTACCAGGGTTTGAGGCATACATTCTGTGCCTGTATACCTGTAATCAAGAAGGATGCAGAGATCCCTCCTCTCTAGCCTAGGGAGTACTTGGCACCAGAAGGTACCTGAGGCATACCATCACCTCCATCTGTCACACTCATGGTGCTTCTGTATAGGGTACAGTCCAAGCACTGGTTCCACAGTCTTTTAGGGTAATTCTATCTAGGCATCTCAGCTGTGTTATAAATCTCTTTTGTCTTTTAAGCTAAGCAATTAAATTAGGCTAGATGACACAGTGATGTCACCATCAAGGAAAAGTGGGTTAAGTGTCTACTGGGGAGATGAGGCATTAGATCAGAACTATCCTGTTCTGCCTATCTGACCTTTGCTGCCAACTTTAACTCCAGTCACTTTTGGAGAATGACAGAAAAGCATAATCTTGATGGTCCCAATCTTCTTTTCCTGTTGCTGGGTTCAATGAGCATTGCTCTAACACCCAACAAAATCCTGGCACGATGCAGGTTAGCTATAAACAAAAACCAGAGGTGCAATAATATCTAAAAGTAAAAGCAGGCACCAGTCATGCACATACACACCATTTTCTCATCACTTCCTCACCCCTGGACTGGCTGTTTTTAACAACTTCACTTTCTCAAAGGTCTAAGCTATGGCGTTCCAGGATACCCCCAACCTACCTATAGACCATCTCAAAGTCATCTCTCTCTAATTTTGTCTCTCTTATGAATCTATCTTCATCAAATCAATGGGGGGAGGAGGGCCTAGAGAAATGGTTCAGCAGCTAAAAGCACTTGTTGCTTTTCCAGAGGAGTCAGATTTGATTCCCAGCACCCACTCGACAGCTTACAACTGTCTGGGGGATCTGACACCCTCTTCTAGCCTCCATGGACACTGTACACATATACACACAATCCAACAGGTGGATCACAGAGGAGTTTTAGGTGCAAATGTGTGGTGATATTTTGTTTGTGATCTAACAAATAAAGCTTGCCTGAAAGATCAGAGTACGGAGCTAAGCCACTAGTTAGCCACAGAGGCCAGACAGTGGTAGCACACACTTTTAATCCCAGCACTGTGGAGGCAGAGGCAGATGGATTTCTGTGAGTTGAAGGCCACCTTGGGCTACCACAAGATTGATCCAGTCTAAAAAGAGAAAAAGAGCCAGGTAGTGGTGGCACACACCTTTGATCCCAGCCCTAGGGAGGTGGAGACAGTAAGTGATGGCTGAGCAGAGAGAGAGGAATATAAGGTGGGAGGAGATAGGAGCTCACTCTCTTTCAGGTTGAGGCGTTGTCAAGGTAAGAGGCAGTGGCTGTGGCTTGCTCTTTTGTCTCACTGATCTTTCAGCATTTACCCCTATATCTGACTCCTGGTTTTTATTTTTAAGACCAATTAAGATTCGTGCTATACAAATGTCTATGTAAGCTATATAAAAGATGGATACAGGTTCTTTTAACTTTCTCAAGTCCACAGAACATAATACTAAAAGTAAACTGTGAATAACAATGATGTCTAAATTTAGGTATATTGATGGCAACAAACACACCACTCTGGTGGGGGGATGCTGACAATGGGAGAGCTGTAAAAGATAATTTGGAAATTTCTGTCCCTACCTGTGAACTTGAGAACAGTCAGTCACAAAGATTATTATTTGGAATAAAAAGAGCATAGACATGGCTTAACATTAGTCCAAATGGTCAACATTACTGAATTAGTATCACTTCCCTATCACCACTTTTCTTGTTGTAGACCAGATTGGCCTCAAACTCACTATGTAGCCAAGGTTGGATTTGAAATCCTGATCCTCATGCCCCACCCCAAGGACTGGGATTATAGGTGTGTCCACCTTGCCTGAATACTAATACTTCCCTTATCTTAAGACATTTCTTAGCTAGGCATAATGGTTCACATCTGTAACTGAGAGGCTCAGGTAGAAGGATTATTTTAAATTACAGTCCAGCTTTGGTTTTAGTGACACAGTGAGTTCTAGGTCAGCCAAGACTATAAAGTAAGACCATGCTTACAAAAAAAAAAAGCCTGGTAGTGGTGGCATACACCTTTAGAATTCCAGCACTCAAGAGGCAGAGGCAGGAGGATTTCTGTGAGTTTAAGGCCAATCTGGTCTACAGAGGGAATTCCAGGACAACTGCTAGGGCTGTTATGCAGAGAAATCCTGTTTTGGGGATGGGGGGAAAAAAAAAGAATGATTGCTGCTATTCCAGAGAACCTGGGTTTGGTTCGCAGCACGCACATGGCAGCTTACAAACATGGGTGTAATTCCAGTTCTAGAGGAATCAATCCCCTCTTTTGATCTCCTGGGGCACCAGACACGAACACATGCACATAGTACACATACATGTAAGCAAAACACTGATACACATAAAAGAAAATAAATAAAATGTTGAAACACACACACACACACACAGACACGGGGGTACATGCCTTTAATCCCAGCACCTGGGAGGGAGAAGCAAGAAAATCTTTGTGAGTTTAAGAATAGTCTTATCTGCATACCAAGTTCTAGAACCACCAGGGTTATATAAAGAAACCGTATCTCAAAAACAATGAACAACCAACCTCTGCTTCTTTTTTCTTTGCACGAACTTTCTCCACTTCCATAAGGATCTTCTGGGACTCATCCACATTTCCTTCAGCTCCCAGCTGCTCTGCTTTAGCAAGGAGCTTTCCTATTTCTTCATTCAACTCATGTACTTTTTCTGCCTAAGGACAGAGAATCAGATAAAAACACCAAACATCAATACTTGGAGTTACAAAGAAAACAAGTATTTCTCTTCTTGATGCATGCCTGGCTTATTTCTCTGAAAATAAAAGAACACCTTAAGACCCAGACTCAGTCACACATGTATCTTAAAGACTAAAAGCTTGCCGGGAGGTGGTGGCGCACGCCTTTAATCCCAGCACTCAGGAGGCAGAGGCAGGCGGATCTTTGTGAGTTCGAGGCTGCCTGGTCTACAAAGCGAGATCCAGGAAAGGTGCAAAGCTACACAGAGAAACCCTGTCTTGAAAAACCAAAAAAAAAAAAAAAAGACTAAAAGCTCAGTGGCAATGTAACCAGTGGCCTATAATCCAACTTTTAGATGAAAGCTTGGGGTGGGGATGTCAGGAGTTCCAAGATCATTCTCACCAGCCTAAACCACAAAAGACCATCTCAGAACAAAACTTTGACATTTTTACTGTCATTACCATGTGCTCCATTACATGCTGTTTTTGTTTTGCAATGGAGCACATGCCAATCACTTTACAAGTGACGTGTTGGTCACTTTCTGTCTTCTGGGCATGGGTAGTAAAATGTCAATGTTTAACACACAAAACTTAGGTTGCAAGCAAAATACCTTATTACTTATTACTTCTCAGCACACTAGCATCTTCTTTTAATTAGTAAGTGAATATAACCTAAGTAATGCTTCTGTGCTGGGCATGGTGGTGCATGCCTTTAATCCCAGCATTCAAGAGGAAGACAAATCTCTGAGTTCAAGGGAAAAAAAGGAAGGGAGGGAGGCTTCTGTGACACACAAATACTTATCACAGACCATATCCACAGCCAAGGCAGAAAGCACTATCTACCCAGAATGCCCAAATAGTGTGAGGGTGAGACAAAAAGTTAGTTATACCAGTCACTTAATATACCTTTGCAGAAACTTCTGCACTGATCTCCTCCTGTGTTTCTGCCAACCGCTTCTTGGCAAGTTCAGTTCTCCGATCACACTCTGCAATGAAGGACTCTAAGTGATCCATCGCCTAGTTTGGGAAAAGCAGAGAGCTATGATCAACATTTCATAGATTTATTTATTTTTTTGTCATTGTTATGGCTTTTAGCACTTCCTCTTTTGGGAAGAGGAGTGCTGGAGATTAAACCCAAGAAGACCACAAGTGCGCTAGGAAGGCACTCTACTGAATTACATCTGCAGACCTGTTTCTCCAGACAAAGTCCCACAGACCAGGCTGGCCCAAAACTTGCCATGTACTCCAGACTGGCCTTGAACTCACAATCTTCTTGCCTTAGCCTCCAAAGTGCTGGATGACAGGTGTGCACACCACACTCTGCCAATAATACATTGTCTTGGCATATATATATATATATATATATGTTTTGTTCTTCTGTTTTGAGACAGGGTCAAACTATGTAGCCCTTGTGGGCCTGAAATACTCCCTCTGTATATTAGGCAGACACATGTCCCTAATCCCACCACTAAGGAGGAAGAGACAGGCACATCTCTGTGAGTTCCAGGTCAACCAGGGTTACATACGAGACCTGGTTTCATAAAAAATAAAAAAAATTAAATTGCAACCTCTATCTCTGCTATTTGCATTTATAGTGATAATATGAGCTGATACTCTGCTTGCAAATATATTATGATAGTTAACATAATTTTAATCATCTTAACCAAATGACTATCTGATTTACTTATTCCCAAAATTTGTAGAAGGATCTCCAATTCTCCGTAACATTACCAAGAAAGTGGACTGAGGGAATTGCTTAGTTAGTCATTAAGGACCTGAATTCAATCCCTCAAAAGTCTACACATGGCAGTGAGCCTTTACAATCCCAGCACTGAGGAGGTAGGGATAGATGGATCTCTTGGGCTTCTCAATCAGCTGGCACATCCTAGGCCACTGAGAGACAATGTCTCAAATAACAATGTGAGGGGCTGGTAAGATATAAGACAGTTCAGTGGGTAAGGGCACTGGAGACCAAACCTGATTAATCTGAGTTCAGTTCTTTGGAACCCACATGATGGAAAGAGAAAACCTATTCCCACAAGTGTGTGTTCATATACATATGTAGCTAGAGTTTTCCTGCCTGGCCCACGGTCAGGATAAATCTCTTTCACCTGCCAGTCCCACAGCCGCTCAGACCCAACCAAGTAAACACAGAGGCTTACATTGCTTACAAACTGTATGGCCGTGGCAGGCTTCTTGCTAACTGTTCTTATATCTTATATCAATCCATTTCTATAAATCTATACCTTGCCACATGGCTCGTGGCTTACTGGCATCTTTACATGTTGCTTGTCCTGGCGGCGGCTGGCTGGCAGTCAGTGACTCCTTCTGCCTTCCTGTTCTTTTTATTCTCTCTGCTAGTCCCGCCCATACCTCCTGCCTAGCCACAGGCCAATCAGTATTTTATTAACAACACATTTGCCATACAGAACATTCCCACAGCATACATACTAGCAAATAAAAGTAAAAAAATAAATAAATAAAAAGAAACAACAAAAATCCACAAGTGGGCAGCACCTACAGAAAACAACCAAGGTTGTCGTCTGGTCTCCATAGGCCCACAGTAGGAGGCTGAGGCAGGAGGATTATTATGAGTTAGAGGCCAGTTTGGGGCTATAGTGTAGAATAATGAGAGGCAACTCACATGTAGAGGGGAAGTGCAGCATGGAAGTGGTTCAGTGGATAATAAAGACTTTGCTGAGAAAGCGTGGAAGTATTAAGACTGAATCTGATTCCTAGAACTCTATAAAATGGTAAGAGACAGCCGGAAGTGGTAGCCAACACCTTTAATCCCAACACAGGGGAGGCAGGGGCAGGGGGATCTGTGTGTTCCAGGACAGCCAAGGATAAATACACTGTGAGGCTCTGTCTCAAAACAGGAAAGAAGGAAGGAAGGAAGGAAGGGAGGGAGGGAGGGAGGGAGGGAGGGAGGGAGGGAGGAAGGAGAGAGGGAGGGAGGAAGGGAGGGAGGGGAGAAGGAAAGGGAAGATGTGGCCTATGTTGTTTGCTACTGTAAGCTGTACTTCTGGAAAGATGAAGAGCTGGTCACCTGTCCTTACCAGAATAACAGCTCCCAATACAGGATCCTGAGGTGCCCTCAAATCCACTCAAGCAGTGCTCCCCTACTGTATACTCAGCATTGTACATGTAGGGCAGATCAATGAACCACTCATAAGGGTCATGCAGAGCCACACACCTTTATCAACTAAAATGCCTCTATCTTAAGCATTCTTGGTCCAATGGTAATAGACTCAAATGTCTGAAAATCTAAAACATAAATGGTAACCCAGATCATGCAGTGTCTTCTAACAGGCATGCTCTTTATAAAGCAAGTCTGTTTTGCTGTCCCTCTCTTTCCTTTCCAAGTGTTTGAAGTGACAAACTTACAATGACAAACTTAAATGATAGAAAAAGATGAGTCCAAACTCAGATTCCTTTTTTTTTTTTTTTTTTTTTTTATTTTGGAGGGGGGGGTTTTCAAGACAGGGTTTCTCTGTGTAGCCCAGTCTGTCCTGGAACTCACTATGTAAAACCAGACTGGTCTTAAACATGAGAGATCCACCTCCCTCTCTGACCCCTAAGTGGTGGGATTAAAGGTGTGCACTACCACCACTGACAAAAACTTAGATTCTAATCACAACCTACCACTTGCTAGAATGCCTACAGTGGTCTCATAGGGCGGTACTATGAAACCAGTTTCTAAGAGCACCCAGGCATATTCAGCCCTGCATGATACCCAGATAACTCTATGCTCTCTTCCTTCCAAACTTCGAGCCTACAAACAAGGCCACAGAACAGAGTAAAAACACTTCACCAATGAAGTGTTGCCTAGTATGTGTAAAGGTTAAGTTCAATTCCCAGAACTGTTTTTTAAAAAAGGAAAGGGAGCAAACCAGAGCAAGTATAGTGCTACACATTTTTAATCCCAGCATCAGAGAGTGAGTGAGGAAGATGAGAAGTTGAAGGTCAGCACTGACTATACACAGGTCAGCCTAGGCTATATGAGGCTCTCTCTAGTGCCGAGGCAGTGATGGCACATGCCTTTAATCCCAGCACATGGGAGGCAGAGGAAGGAGGATCAAGGCCAGCCTGATCTACATAGTGAGTTCCAGGACAGCCAGGACTACACAGTAAAACCCTGACTTGGGGGAGGGGGGGGAGAAAGAGACCCTGTCTAAAAGGAAAAAAAAGGGAGGGGGAGGGAGACACACATGCTGAAGAGATGACTCAAATGGTTAAGAGCACTGGCTGTTCCTCCAGAGAACTCCAGCACACTCATGGCAGTTCATAACCATCTAACTCCAGTCCTAGGGGATCCAATCCCAGATATGCACGTGGTCCACAGACATATATGCAAGTGAAATATTCATACACATTAAAATAAACATAAAAAATTTAAAGAATAAAAAAGGAAGCCGGGCAGTGGTGGCGCATGCCTTTAATCCCAGCACTCAGGAGGCAGAGGCAGGTGGATCTCTGTGAGTTCGAGGCCAGCCTGGTCTACAAAGCGAGTTCCAGGAAAGGCGCAAAGCTACACAGAGAAACCCTGTCTCGAAAAACCAAAAAAGAATAAAAAAGGAAAGCACCAATAATTCAAGTAACTTGCTTTAGATTTTAGGTTGTTTTGTTTTGGGGAAGAACAGAAAACAGGATTATATTAAATGTCCTGGCTAGCTCTAAACTTTGCTATGCCAGTCTTAAACAACAAACTTCTTGCCTTAGCCTCCTGAGTGCTGGGATTATAGATGAACATTCTCAGTTTTAGTATTCTTGTAGAAAAATATCTACATAACTTTAGGCAAATGTCTATAATTTCAGCACTTCAGAGCAAGAGTTAATCCATAGCTACAAAGAAAGTTTGAAACAAGCCCTGGCTACATGAACCCTGCCACCTCCCCCCTCAAAAAGAAGGAGCCGGGTGGCAGTAGCACACACCTTTAATCCCAGCACTCGGGAGGCAGAGCCAGGTGGATCTCTATTGAGTTCGAGGCCAGCCTGGTCTACAGAGCGAGATCCAGGACAGGCACCAAACTACACAGAGAAACCCTGTCTTGAAAAAACACAAAACAAAAAACAAAAACAAAACAAAATAAAAATACTTTTTAAAGGTAAGGTGGGCATGGTAACATACTCCTCAAATCCCAGGTATAGACTCATGCAGATCTCCTGTGAGTTGGAGGCCAACCTGGCCTACCTAGTGAGATTCACAACAGTCACAGCTACATTACAAAACCTTGTATAAAATAACAACCACAAAAAAAAAGAAAAGAATTTATAGTGAGAACAACTTATATACAATGTTTGAATTTACCTGTGACATCATTCTAGAAATTTTCTATGAATGAAACATCCACACCTTTTTTTTTTTTTTGCTAGCATAGAGAATCATAAGGACATGCTCCTTCTGGGAACTGCTCTGAAATATGACTAAAAGGAGATCAACCAAGGTATGTTTGCAGCAGTAATATTAACCTGATGCTTTGGCTGTCTCCAGAGGACAAGGTAGGCATGTATTTTTATAGACAAGTTATGCATTCCTCAACTTAGAAATACATGATCACTAAAGAGAACCAAAAAAGTGCTTTGTGGGACTGGCGAGGTGGCCCAGTGGTTAAAAACCAAAGCTGTTCTTGAATAAGACCCAAGTTTGTCAGGTAACTCACAACTGTATATAATTACAACTCCAAAGGGATCTGATATCTCTGGCTTCCTCAGGCACCTGAACTCATATACACATACCCACATACAGACACATACACATATATAAAATAAACCTTTTTTAAAGTGGTTTGTGTCTGTATCGCTCATGTTACTGTAAGCAATTTGGGAGGGAAGGGTGGACAGTGGAGCTAGAGGCCCCACATAAGAACAGGACTCGATTGGGCTCACCTCCAACTCACATCATATCCAAAATCTATGCTCTTCTGTTACACAGTAGTAAACAAGTATTTTTATTTTTATTTTTTAATTATGTATATATGTTCATGTCTGTATGTGGATATGCACATGAGTGCAGGTATCCATGGAGTCCAGAGAGGGCAGCGGATCTCCTGGAGCTGGAGTTACAGGCAGTTGTGAGCCATTCAACGTGAGTGATAGGAACCAAGCTCCAGTCTTCTGCTAGAGAAGTATGTGCTCTAACCTCTGAGACATCTCTCCAGTCCCATTAAACCAGTTCTCAACACCACTATCCTTAATCCCTCCTATAAATAGATGTTTTATTACTACTTCTTCACTAATTGCAAATGACCCAGTAAACAGCTCATACAGTCATAGTCTCATACTTCTCACACATACACACAAGTATCTTTCTTTCTTTCTTTGTTTCTTTCTCTCTCTCTCTCTCTCTCTTTCTTTCTTTCTTTTGGTTTTTTTCGAAACAGGATTTTTCTGTGTAGCTTTGCGCCTGTCCTAGAACTCACTCTGTAGCCCAGGCTGGCCTCGAACTCACAGAAAACCACCTGGCTCTCTCTGCCTCCTGAGTGCTGGGATTAAAGACGTGCACCACCCACTTGGACTACACACAAGTATTTCTTTTGAGTAATTTCCTTTTCTCCCTCTCACCCTCCCACCCCCTTCTCTTTTTCTTTCTTTCTTTTCTTTTTTTTTTTTTTTTTTTTGTTTTTTGTTTTTTAAGACAGAGTCTCTGTGTAGTCCTGGCTGTCCTGGAACTCACTCTGTAGACCAGGCTGGTCTCGAACTCACAGAGATATGCCTGTCTCTGCATCCCTAGTGCTGGGATTAAGGGCATGTGCCACCACCGGCGGCCCCCTTCTCTTTTCTTTTGAAGGTGCTAGAGATCAAACCCAGGACCTTCCAAAAGCTATGCAAATGCTCTACCACTAAGCATGCTCTACCTTTAGAAAATGCTGAGAATTTTTAACAATTCTTTAGAAGTAACCCAAAGGATATTAACATTTTAAATTTATAAAAGATATGATGAGTTCCCAAAGTCATATAAAATATCTACTCAAGGAGCTCGCTTGGGGGTACATGCCTATAATCCTCTCACTGAGGCAAGATTTTTGAGTTTGATACAAAACTGAACTACTTAGTAAAATTCATTAAAATACCAACTCAAGAGGTTGGGGAAATGGCTTAGTTAAGTATTTGCCATACAAGCATGGGGACCGGAGTTCAATTCCCAGCACTCATTAAAATGCTTGGTGTAGTCAAGAGTGGTGGTGCTGTCTTAACTTCCAGCACTTTTCCAGGAGGAAAAGGCAGGAAGGTCTCTTGTGAGTCTGAGGGCAGCCTAGTCTACAATAGTGAGTTCCAGGAGAACCAGTACTATGTTATGTTAAGGGACCCTGTCTCAAAAAAACAAAACAAAACAAAACAAAACAAAAAAACAAAAACAAAAAAAAAGGGTGGCAGGGAGAACTTGTTATAGAAGCACATACCTATAATCCCTATCTGCAAATTAAATTAAAAATTTTTTATAAATATTTTGCCTGCATGTATATCTACATACCCCATGTATAACTGTGCTGGCGAAGGTCAAAAGAGGGCATCAGATCCCCTGGGGTTATTAGAGTTATAAACAATTGTGAGCCATCCTGCAGGTGCTGGGAAACAAAGCCAGGTCCTCTAGAACAACCAGTATTTTCCACTGCTAAATCATCTCTCTAGTGCCCAAAATAAGCAAATTTCAATCTAAAAAAAATTCCTGAGCCTGGTGAAACATATCTTAAATCCTAGCAGAGACAGGAGGATCTGAATTCAAGCCCAGCCAGGGCTACAGTGAGATCCTGCCCCAAAAATAAATACATTAAGTATTTAAAAACTGTTCAATACCTGCTGGGGATATAGCCCAGTAAGTAGAATGCTTGCCTACTAGGCACAAAACCCTGGGTTTGATCCTAACCGTGACATAAATCCAACCTGGTGGGAAGCAGAGGGAGGATGAGAACTTAGCTATACACCAAGCCTGAGCTACATGAAATAGTATCTCAAAAGAGAAAGAATTTTATACGTAAAGGACATTAGCCAGGCAGTGGTGGTACATGCCTTTAATCCCAGCACTCAGAAGGCAGAGCCAGGCAGATCTCTGTGAGTTCAAGGCCAGCCTGGTCTACAGAGCGAGCTCCAGGACAGGCACCAAAACTACACAGAGAAACCCTGTCTCGGAAAAAAAAAAAAAAAAAAAAAAAGAAAAAAAAAAAAAAAAAAAACAAAACCAAAAACAAAAAAGAGGAAATTAGAGCATCCCTGTACATATTTCAAATAATTTGTCTTAGTTTACAAGATTATTTTACACGTCAATATTATATCTAACTTTTCTACTGAAAAACAAAAAAGGTATCTAACATGTAACATTTACAACATAAAATGATTATAAAAAGTTAACACAATCACGAACTCAGTTATGTTTACTTGAAAATACTTCAGCCCTATTCTCTTTCAAAATCTCTAAAATACAAGTTTTACCCAGTCACAATACTATACATTAGGTTCTAAAATTTACATATCTTACAAGGGAAAATATGCCCCTGTTGGCTATCATTTCCCCTATTTCTCCCATCCACAGATGTGGGAATCCTTGACGTGCTAATATTTTTAATTTTGTGTTTGTATGTGTGTGTTGTGGGGAATGCATATGCCACATGTAGAGGTCAAAGGACATCTTGAGGGAGTTTTTTCTTCCACAATGTAGGCCCTAGTGATTGAACTCAAGTAGTCAGGCCTGACAGTAAGCCCCTTTACCCATTAATCCATCTTGTCAACCTCCTTGAATTATTCTTTTTCTTTTTAAGATTTTTCTTTCTTTCTTTTTTTTTTTTTTAAAAAAAAAAAGATTTATTTACAGACTAGACAGGTGCAACAATAAATCCTCTTTTGCAACCCAGAACTCATTGTTCAGTATGAGTTTTGATACATACAAGAAAGAATATAGGGAAGAAAAAAAAAGATTTATTTATTTATTATATATACAGTGTTCTGCCTGCATGTATCCCTGCAGGCCAGAAGATGGCACCAGATCTCATTATAGACAGTTGTGAGCCACCATGTGGTTGCTGGGAATTGAACTCAGGACCTCAGGAAGAGCAGTCAGTGCTTTTAACCACTGAGCCATCTCTCCAGCCCAGAGCACTATCTCCCCCCTCCCTCCCCGCCTCCCTGTCCTGGATCTCACTCTGTAGACCAGGCTGGCCTCGAACTCACAGAAATCTATCCGGCTCTGCCCCCCAAGTGCTGGGATTAAAGGCCTGTGCCACCACCGCCCAGCAAGATTTCTTTATTCATTACATATACAGTGTTCTGCCTGCACGTCAGAAGAGGACACCAAATCTCATTGCAGGTAGTTGTGAGCTACCATGTGGTTGCTGGAAATTAAGCTTAAGATCTCAGGAGGGGCCTGGAGAGATGGCTCAGAGGTTAAAAGCACTGACTGTTCTTCCAGGTCTTGAGTTCAATCCCCAGCAACCACATGGTGGCTCACAACCATCTATAATGAGATGATACCCTCTTCTGTCATGCAGGCAAACATGCAGACAGAACACTGTACACACAATAAATAAATAAACCTTAAAAAAAAAAAGAGCTGGGCGATGGTGGCTCACGCTTTTAATCCCAGCACTTGAGAGACAGAGTCAGGCGGATCTCTGTGCATTCGAGGCCAGCCTGGTCTACTCTGTGAGTTCGAGGCCAGCCTGGGCTACAGAGCCAGTTCCAAGACAGGCTCCAAAACTACACAGAGAAACCCTGTCTCGAAAAACCAAAAAGGTCCCCAGGGGTTGGTAAATGCCAGGAACATAATCAATGTATCCATTTTTCTCTTGTAAGAAATATAGGGCCAGGCGGTGGTGGCGCATGCCTTTAATCCCAGCACTAGGGAGGCAGAGCCAGGTGGATCTCTGTGCATTCGAGGCCAGCCTGGTCTACAGAGCAAGATCCACGACAGGCACCAGAACTACACAGAGAAACCTTGTCTTGAAAAAACAAACAAACAAACAAACAAACAAACAAATTTCCAGGGTTTGGGGATACAGTATAATTGGTAGAATGCTTGCCTAACATGCATGTGGCTCTGAGTTCAACTGCCAACACTACATAAATCTATCATGATGGCACATGGCTCACAGCACTCACATGGAAGAGGCTCAGGAATTCAAGATTATCCTTGGCTACATAGTATGTGCTTCCAGCATGGGCTATATGCAACACATAAAAAAGCAAATATGAAATTCAATACAGTAATAAATTGAGAGTCACATGAATATATGATGGCATCTGCTGTGTTCTAGAAATTAAGATTCTTAAGTATTTTGCTTTGTAACTTACAAACATTACACTGCTTTCAATAGTGATTGGTATTTTGCAGCATGAATAAATAAACATCTAAAAAGACTTACATCTAATTCAAAAAACAGGTCTCTTTCTTTACTTGCAATCTCATAATCTGCTCGGAGGGCCAAGTCGTGGATTTTGGTACATTCTCCTAAATCCATGCGCTGTGGGAAAATTAAAAAAAAAAAAAAAAAAAAAAATTAACACTCATTCTAGAAAGCATGTAATTAAAATTTAGCATTTCAACTTTCACTGAAATAAACAATATAGTTTTATAGATAATAAATTAAGAAATGGACCAAATATAATGGCATATGCTGATAATCTCAACAGTTTAGAGGCTGAGTGGCAACAGGATAGTAAATTCAAGCCCAACGTGGGCTACATAAGCCCATTTCCAACAAAAGAAATGAAGCCAGGCACATTTCTGTAACTGGAGTCCTTGAGCAACAGGAGACCATATTTCATAAGCAAAAAAGACAACAAGATATAACCTTTTATTTAGCTAGGCAGTGGTGGCACACACCTTTAATCCCAGAACTCAGGTGGCAGAGGCAGGTGGATCCTGAACTCAAGGCCAACCTGGTCTATAGAGTGAGTTCCAGGACAACCAGGGCCACACAGAGAAACCCTGTGTGTGTGGGGGGGGGAATATTTATTTTATATTTTTAAGTGTTTTGCCTGATGCCTTCAGAAGTCAGAAGGTAAGAAACTAGTGGGCATGATGGTGCATTTCTTTAATCCCAGCACTTGGGAAAACTCTGTGTTCCAGGGCTATATAGAGACCCTGTCTCAAAAAAAAAAAAAAAAAAAAAAAAAAGAAAGAAAGAAATATTAGCCTTTGCCAATTTTACTTTTATTTTTCCATTATCCCAAGCATCCAATGAAGAGGAAGGCAAGATATTGATAAGGGCAAGAATACAGTTCACTGCATCAAGTTTCTAGGCAGTATTCGAAATCTTGACTAGTCAAGATGCTCCCTGCTGGAAATAGTAATCCACCTCTAATCTTAGTGTTTAGGAGGCAGAGGCAAGTGGATCTCTGTGAGGAAGCATTCTGGTCTACATAGAGCCCTTGTCTCCAAGGGGGGGGTAGTAAATCTTTGTTTACTAAAGGGAATTGAGAACAGGCTGAATCAGAGCCCACAGTAAGCATCCTCTTCTTCTTTTGATGTCCCACAACCATCCATAACTCTAGTCTCAGGGTATCTGACACCTCTTCTGACCTCCAAGGGCACCAGACACAAGTGTTGCACATAAATATATATCCAGGCAAAACATTCATACACATAAAATAGATAAACGTAAAATAAGTATACTCCTAATTATTAACAGTCCAGATTTATAATTTAGGTGCCCAGTTTGCGAAATATGAGGTTTTGGGCTGGAGAGATGGCTCAGAGGTTAAGAGCACTGGCTGCTCTTAAAGAGGTCCTGAGTTCAATTCCCAGCAACTACATAGTGGCTCACAACCATCTACAATGAGACCTGGTGCCCTCTTCTGGCCTGAAGGGATATATGCAGGCGAACACTGTACATATAATAAATAAATCTTAAAAAAAAAAAAAAAGAAATAAGAGGTTTTATAAAAAGTGGTATATTGTCAATAAGACTGGCTACAATAAATTATTATGTAATTCTAATCACATGTATAACAACTATTCTGGAGTTTGTAATGCTTATATAAATCCTGAATACAGGACTGTGCAGCTATCTCCTGCTCTGGTTGTCTAAATAGCAACAGGAAATTTTTACCCTGAAACTTATGGCATCAAGTTAGAGGGCATGTTAACAAAATCACTATGAGAGATAGGAAGATCAGGAGTTCGGGACCAGATTCAACTGTATTGTGATTTTGAGGTCAGCATGAGGTCAGCAATATGACCTCAAAATACGACCTTGACTCATACACAAAAAGTGGGCAGGGTTGGCTGGGGAGATGACTCAGTCGGTAAGAACACATGCTTGCTGCTCAAACATGAATGTACAGAACCCATCACCCATTTAATAATCCAGGCACAGCAACATCTATCTGTAACCACAGCACTGGGAGAAAGTGGAGGAGGGTTTGATGCTGTTTTACTGGCTGTCCACCCAGCCAGAACTCCATAAGCTCTGGGTACAATGAGCTCCAGGCTCAGTAAAGCTCTCTGTCTTGCCAGGCAGTGGTGTGGCACACTTTTAATCCCAGCACTCGGGAGGCAGAGGCAGGCAGATCTCTGTGAGTTGGAGGATAGCCTGGTCTACAGAGCAAGTCCCAGGACAGCCAGGGCTACATGGAGAAATCCTGTCTCAAAAAAACAAACAAAAAGACTCTGGGGGCTGGAGAGATGGCTCAGCAGTTAAGAACACTGACTGCTCTTCCAGAGGTCCTGAGTTCAATTCCCAGCAACCACATGGTGGCTTACAACCATCCATAGTGACATCTGGTGCTCTCCTCGTCTACAAGGACACATGCAGGCAGAAAACTGTATACATAATTTAAATAAATCTAAAAAAAACCCCTCTGTCTCAAGGGATTAGGTGACTAGTGATAATAGGACAACAGTCACTATCCTCTGGCCTCTGCTTGAGTGCATGAACACATACACGCATAAATACAATAATACAAATTTTTTAAATCCATGATTCCCCATGAAATGTTTTCTTTGGCACACATATATTCATATAATCAGTGGTTGGTTTTACATTCTTCATAACAGTTGTGAAGCCTTAAACTGGTCCTCTGTAAGATTTTTCACTCTAAGTAGCTGAAATATAGCAGATGATTTTCTCCACTGTTTATAGTTCTAAATTTAACTTAATTTAAAATGAAAGCACATTCTACAAAACTAGCATTTATATGTGTACTATTCAGAGACTACAGGTATTTGACAGTATAGATTTCTTGAGTTGAAAAACTATGCAATCAATGTAATCCTCAATTAATTATTTTATACTGGGGGCTGAAAAGACTCAGCAAGAAAAGCCACTTGATAATCTGAGTTCAACCCCCAGATCCAATAGGGTGGAAAGAATCATCCCTCCAGGTGCTGGAGAGATGGCTCAGAGGTTAAGAGCACTAGCTGCTCTTCTAGAAGTCCTGAGTTCAATTCCCAGAAATCACATGGCAGCTCAGAACCATCTATAATGAGATCTGGTGCTCTCTTCTGGCATGTAGATAGAACACTGTATACATAATAAATAAATATTTATTCATTCCTCCAAACTGTCCTGACTTATACAAACACCTTGGTACCTACATGAACAGACACACACACACATAATGAAAAAAAAAAAAAAAAAAGGACTGAAAACACGAATCTGGGGGGCTAGATAGATGGCTCAGCGGTTAAGAGCACTGGCTGCTCTTCCAGAGGTCAGGGATTCAGTTCCCAGCAACCACAAGGCTCATAATCATCTGTAGTGGGATTTGATGCTCTCTTCTGGCATAAAGGCATATGTGCAGATAGAGCACTCACATAAATAAACAAACAAACAAACAAATAAATCTTTGACAAAAAAAGAAAACATGACTCTATAATTAAAAGCATTTGCTGGTCTTTCAGAAACCTGGGTTCAGTTCCTGGCACCCATATCAGAAAGATTCATAACCACTTATAATTTCAACTCCAGAGGATCCAATGCATTTCTCTGCCCTCTGTAGACATGTACTCAGGCCTACACACAAATAAAATTAAGTGTGTATGTGTATGGATGAAACTATCATGCTAGAAAAAAGAAAATATCATGCCAGAATAAAAGTCTAACATACATCCAACTTGAAATTAAACAAGATCAACCAAATTTTCAAAAAAACCTGCTACAGATTTTATACTACTGAAATGTTTCATAACTCAAAAACTCTACCAACAATCTATAATTTGAAGAGCAACAAATTTTGCATGCTAAAGGAAAATGGAATTCTACTTGAAAAACATTCACTTCCCCCACAGCTCCCACTCCAAGTGTCCCATGAAACCCTCAAAAACAAATCTACTAACACTGGAGGAATAAGCTGGGCGGCAGTGGCACACGCCTTTAATGCCAGCACTCGAGAGGCAGAGGCAGAGGCAGATGGATCTCTGTGTGTTCGAGCCCAGCCTAGTCTACAGAGTAAGTTTCAGGACAGCCAGGCCACACAGAGAAACCTTGTCTTGAAAAAAAAAAAAAAAAAAGCCGGGTAGTGGTGGCGCACGCCTTTAATTCCAGCACTTGGGAGGCAGAGGTAGGCAGATCTCTGTGAGTTCAAGGCCAGCCTGGGCTACAGAGCGAGCTCCAGGACAGGAACCAAAACTACACGGAGAAACCGTCTCGAAAAACCAAAAGAGAGAGAGAGAGAGAGAGAGAGAGAGAGAGAGAGGGGAGGGATGAATGTGACTAAAATACATTGTATGTGTGTGAAATACTCAACTATTTTTTTTTTAAAGAAATGTTTCCACTCATTCTACATATCAACCACAGATTCCCCTCCCATCCCTCCTCCCGCTCCCCAGCCTCAACCCTTCCTCCAAAAAGTTATGGGTTACCAAGGGAGTCAGCAAAGCCTGGTACATTCAGTTGAGGCAGCCCCTCCCCACTGCATCAAGGCTGAGCAAGGCACCCCACCATAGGTAATGGGCTCCAGAAAGCCAGCTCATGCACCAAGAACTATTTTTTTTTTTAAAGATGAAAGATGGGCACCAGTTCTCCTGTAATTTGTTTACATTTCTTTTTATTTTATTTTTACATGCATGGATATTTTGCCTGCATGTATATCTGTGTACTATGTACATGGTTGGTCTTGAAGAGACCCCAAGAAGGTATCAAATCCCCTAGGACTGGAGTTAAGACAGCTGTGAGCTGCTGAATGAGTCCTAGGAATTGAACCTGGGTCCTCTAGAAAGACAACCAGTGAATGCTCTTAACCACTGAGCTATCTCTCCAGCCATGTAATTCTTTATACACAGGATAAAGTAAAGTGAGTGTTTCAGCAATTCTAATCCTAAAAGTCATGTTTTTAAACATTAAATTATTTAATTTTTAAGGTTTATTTTTACTATTTTAAAACTATGTATATGAATGTATCTATGTATGGGTATATGCATATAAATGTAGTCACTGAGAGTTCAGAAGTGGATGTCAGATGTGCAACTAGAGTTACAGATGTGGGTACTGGGAATCAAACACTGGTCTTCCACAAGAGCAACATATGTTCTTAATCACTGAGCTACCTCTCTAGCCCCTATTATGTAATTTTTAAAAACATTACTCTTGGGGTAAAGAAAAATATCACATCTACTGTCCCACCCCTTCTGAGTAATCCATTAAGACTCTGGAATGCACCTACCGTCCCAGCAAGGATGTCATGGGGGCAGCAATCCAGAAGGTGACTCTTGCAGACACGGTCATCTGTAAACTTGACCCTCTGTCTGGTTTCATCTCCTGAAATTCATTTGTGGTTTTAAATAAAGTATTATCTCATTAACTACACAAGGCTACCTGGCACAACAATACACCTGGATGATTTGCAGACTAGCATTTCTGTATTCTCCCCATCACATTCGCTAAGAAACTGATCTAAAGATATTTACAACTGGAAAGGAATACAGATTTGTTTTAGGCTAAGTATTTTATGAAGACGCACACTTAATCACATCTAACTCCATCATTAAGTCAAGGAGTTAGAAGTAAGAGTGAGTACCAAAAGGCACCAGCCCAAATATACATGTGGGCAATGAGACACTAAGACCTATGTAATCAGAGTGCCATGAATCTACCACGTATGACTTAGAGCTGGTAATTTCCACCAAGCAAAGCTATTTATTAATCTTTTTGTTGTAGTCAAATTATAGGCAGTGGTTTATCAAAAACTGCAATAAGAAGAAAGCTTTCAGGCTCTATCACTAACTGTTAAATATCTCTAGACCTTTTCTTCTTATTCCCCTTTCATCCCCACCCTTAAAAATGAAAGTTGGCACCTGGGAGTCACTTTTAACAAGACAATACCAAAGAAAGCAAAAAAGAATCAGGTTAGTCAATACACACTGTGAATTCCAACACATACTGTACCCATCTGCATTCTTCAAGAACTCAGCTGCAGAATTTTATGCCCGCTGTTGAAAAGTTTTAAAGGAAAAGTTTTCTTGCCCACACCTGCAGTAAGGAAGTCAGGGGGAATGATACATAAAAGTAAAGGCAAAGTGGTATGTGACAAATTTTAAGGCTAATCTGTGTATAGGACACAGTGCTGTGTAATAGTCAAGGAGGAATATATTTCAGGATTTGCAAGCATCCAGGATTAATGTAGTGTCTTTTTACTGAAAATGTTTTCTTTCTAAACTACACTTTTAAAGTTACTTGTGGAAAAAAAGCAAACACTTTTTTGTTATAACAGCTTAGAAATTGGTTGTGACTCACGGCTCGATGAACATGAGGCTTTTCTGCAACTCCCTTGCAGATTGATGTAGGCAGGCAAAGATACACTGAACCTTTATAAATAAAATAGAGGGGCCACAATTGTTCAGTTTGTATGAAATAAAAATATGGGAAGCAATTCAAAAGCAACTCAACATACAAAGAAAGCTAAAAGCACTTATTGACCTATGAAATAAGGTGCAAAGAATCTGCACAGCCCTGCGAAATGTGCCAGTGTGAAATTACAACTTCATTACTTTAGTAAAAATGAAAACACAAAACCACAGCAGGGATCTAGCTTTGCTAGGATGCAACTGGTTTCTCCTGAGACACCACCATGATCTTGCACGCCTCCCTACAGAACCACCTACCTAACGAATGCCAAGAGCTGACTAAACCAAGACTAGTTTGTGAGGCTGGGAAATGAGGGGTGGGAAGACTAGGAAAGTACACGGAGGAACCCACGTTAGAAATGCTCATTTACGGCTCCCCTTGTAACCGTACGGAGCAAGAGTTTTCGAAACCCGTCCAGCTCCTCGGGGGTCGCCTCTCCTCCGAGGAGAATCAGAGGAATTCTGCCACTCGGCAGCCAGCGCCCAGGAGCCCGCGCTGGTTCCAGCCCTTCGCCGAAGCTCCAGTATGCCGGGCGGCGCCGAGCCGCGGTGCCAGCCAAGAGGAAGTCGCATGACGGAAAATGGGAGGGGGAATAAAGCCCCACAGTCGGATCGGACTCTCAGGGAGGAGACCGCCCGGACGAGAAGGACACAGCGGCCGCAGCAGCCTCGCAAGCCAAGCGGATCAGACAAAGGCCCAGCGCCTGGGGTCGGCGAGCGGGGGAAAAGGAATGGCGCCCCGCGCAGGCGCACACTGTCACGGCCCTCGCCTCAGGCTGCCAGGCGGCCTCGCCTTGCTCCCACCCCCGCCCAGCGCCTGGACGGCCGCTCAGACTCACCGTCCCGAGCAGTGCCCATGAGTTGGTCCAGCAGGGCCCGCATCTGCGCCTGGGCGGACATGGTGGCCAGTGGGGACGGCCGCGAAGCTCCTCACAACTCAACGGCAGCAGGGGGAACAGCGGCAGCGAAAGGTGGTCTGTCGGCCTGAAGCCCGCTCGGCGCTTTCCCGCCGCGGGGAATGCTGGGAGGAAGTTCGTCGACGTTGATGCAGGGCCTGCCGGGAAATGTAGTTTGGGACACCCAGAGTCGCTGGGTGGGGTAGGGGCAGTCACAAATTGACCTAGAGACGAGATTGAAACTCCGACCCTGATTTCACCGTGGTCCCTAAAC